>VZTL01032250.1:3544-23083 GCA_013400535.1 Scopus umbretta
CTTTTTTTTTTTTTTTTTTTGGCTAGTCAGTCTAGTTTTGCTTTTTCCTTGGTGCAGTTAAACAGAGTAGCAAATAGCCAAATAATTCAGGGCTCTGTCAGAAGTTAATTCCTGGGATGAGCTTCCATGTGAGATGTTTCTGCATGAATGGAGGAAGCAGCACAGTCGTGTCATAGCTGCCACTTCCTTTTGCAGCTACTCTGTGGCTTCCTGTGCCACATGCTCCATCAGCATCGGTGTGTAAAGACTTTGACAAGGCACCGATACTGCATTTGTTACCTCCCATCAGCACCAGCTTCTTTGCCTGCCACGTGACTCATGATCTGAGTCAGCTTGGATTAGCTAAGAAGACTGGATTTCTTGTGCCTCGTACATCTTAAGACATATTTCACGCTAGATTAAGATATACTGGAGCAGTGAAATGTTTGATAAAGGGATCTAAGCTGTACGAATGTAGCTCTTTTTGGTGCTTCTCAGAATAGCTCAATACCAGTGGGTATGTCAAATGCATTCAGAAGTAACTAACAGAGATAGTCCTGGGCCAGAAGTAACCAACTAACAGACATCTCTGATGCACTTCTGCAGGTAATTGATCCTATCTCTGATGTTTCAATGCTTCCCTGTAGTAAGAGAAACTAATAGCTCCCCTATAATTTCTTACCTTGCCCCTCTAAATGGAGGGATGTTTGCTTATGGAAATGGGTTTTCATGGTTTTTCCCTGAACTTTTCTACACACACACACACCCCCCAAAAAGAAGAGGCAAGGACCTGCTGCACAGTGACCATCTGATGGTTTCTTCTGTCTTGCTGAGGAATTTAATATTTAATAATTTAAAATAGTGTATGAATGCTTTATCTCAGTGTAGGCAGTGAAACAGAAAAAAGCAAATCACAGGCACGGAGTCAAAGATCTGATGGTCAATCTGTAGGGTGTTTCAGGAAAGGACGAGAATTTCTTTAGTTTTCAGGTAGTCTGGGATACAATCTGTTTGCTGACCAAGAGAATTGGAGCAGTTTTAACAATCTCCCTGCAAACTAGTTCTGTTACTGTGTCACTAATCCTGTGAGATGCCAGTGTCATACTGAACTGTTTCACAGTTGCTCTTTGTTGTAAAATCCATGTGAGCATGCACAAACATTCTGGCACGGAAGATTCATCCTGGCCTGGGCTGTCCCTAGTGATGGCACCGTCAGTCCTTACTTTTTTTTTACTTGCTGGATATTACCTATCTATGTATGAACATGAATAGCACAGCTATCCACAAGAACTCCAAGTGTGATGGGTATTCCACAATTATCAATTCCACAATTATCCACAAATATCCCACAATTCCATTAGTCTCCTGCTTTCTGATTCTCTTTGAGGACTGGCTGTTCCAGGTGTTCCCCTCCTCCTTAAGACTGGTTTGTTGGCTGCTAGGCTTCTCCTTGCTCTGAGGCTTTGTACAGCTGCTTAAATCTGCTGCTTCCATACCTCGGAGACAAGAGGAGCTACCCCTCCTACTTGACTGGATGTTTTTACATCTCCTAGGGCTGCCAAAAAGCAGTTCAAGTCTCTGGCATGTTTCCAGTGTTGGATCAGTCACTTGAGCATGTCATTTGTCCCCTGTACTTGAAGTTTGTGGAGTAAAGCTTGGTTTCTTACCATCCATAAAAAATCTTGAATAATCAGGCCCTACGGCTTGCAGGATGACTAATGGAGGAGCTCCATCCCCACCGCTGGCTGATGTTTGAGTGTCTGGTTCCCCATCAGTATTGGGGTGGGGAAGCTGGTGTTGGCAGAATAAAACTGAGTTACTTTAACTATGGTCAAACAGAGCCAGCTCCTAGCTCCTGAGATGGTCGTGTTTCCTGGGCAGTGTACCAAAAGGTAAAGCTTTTGCTCTGCTCGAACTGCCCCCTGCTCACTCAGTAGCATCTCGGGACCTTCCTACTTGGTTTGGGGTGAATAAAGCAGTTCATACAGCTCACAGGAGCCCTGCCAGGCCCATTGGGCAACCTTCAGCAGCTGATGGCACACTAAGGTCTTGGCAATTGCATTGGCTTTGTCTTGTGGGCTCTTTTTGCTCATTGACCTGGTTGAGTATCTTCAGCAGAAATGGTCTTTTGGTTTTAAGGCTGATTCCAGATTCTCACCTTTCCTTCAAGTTAAACTCTCCTACAGACTTCACAGGAGAAACACCTCTTCCAAAGTTCTTATTGGAAACTCATCTTTTATCAGCAAGCAGTGTCTGTGTTTCCCAGTCTCTCTTGCACTTCAGCAGCCTTTGTCTTGAGCTGCTCTTTCCTGTGCATAATGTGGACATACAAGAGTACATGGCCACGCTTTTATCTCTGTCCATCCTATCATTTGGATTTTTGGCTGCAGTCTGCCACAGCTCCTACACATCCTTTTGCATATGCTGGTATTTCCAACTAGCTAGTTTGAGTTGCATATGGAGATACTGGCCTCTCCTGTTGACTAACTGCTCTGATCAGATCTGGGCTGGCAATGGGGGTTGTGTGCAGTGCTGCTCAACCCTGTAGTGTGAAAGGTGGATCCTACTGCTCTCAGCTCCAACAGAAAACACTTTAAATGGGTTTTAAATTTGTGAAGCCTTTTAAACTTAAGACATTGCGATGTCTTCTGCTGTAGGAACCTCTGTATCCTTACTCGGTGCCATAAGTATGTCTCTCCACTAAGTGTTTAACATCCCTTTGCAAAAGGGAACCTGAAGACGCTGTTCATGAACACTTCTAGAAAGCTGTTGTGTTCCAGGGATGAGAAGCATGACAAAGCTGTTGGCATGCTGCAACGCTGGGCTGCCCTGTCTCCTGGACGTGACAGCAGAGCCCACGGAGCCACTCCATGTCACTTAGTGTGCTGCAGGAGGATGGCTGGATGCTGCAAGCACCTGTCTGTGCAGCCATAAGGCTGATGCTTCTCCTCACCTAGCTGCTGTCATATCCAATGGAGCTCACATATCCATGTCTGCAGAGCTTCCCAATGGAAATGGAAGCCAAATGCTGAGACTTTAAGATGAGCTTTGTCCAAACCTTTTTTTTTTTTTTTTCCTCTCCGGCTGTGTTGGTTGGAGGGGAAAAAAAGGCATGTTGTTCTATAAACCTTGCTTTGCTGAGAAGTTGAGGCAATTATGTCTGCTGCATTGATGTATACTTGCAAAGCTCTAACTATTTTTTCTTTGCCAAAGTATGTTTGTCCCCCAAACTAAGGCTTTTCTTGAGGACAGGGAACCTACTGCTGCATGACCGTTACTGTATCACTCTGAGCCCAGTTCCTCTCTCTTGAGATCTGACCATGGCTGAAAAACATCTCCACACAATCAGGAAACTGCTCTTTAATCTTGTGCTTCCACACAAATAAATAATTCACCATGGTCCTGGGAAGTATTGACTTTCCAGCAGTGACCAGTAGATGCACAGGAATTTTTTTGTTTGTTGTTTTTGTTACTACATTTCAAAGCATCTCTGGCATCTCTCCCCTGTGATTGTTGACGCCATACGTAATGCCTTCCCTGTAAGCTTTGCCTTTGGAAGGTAAAATGGAGTACTGATTATTTTCAGGTTTCTTTTGGCTGCGCTGAGCTGACAGTCGGGTTCCTACATAGTGACAGCTTCTGCCTTTGCACATAGAATGAAGAAGTCACGCATTTTTGATTCAGTAGTAGTTTATTTTTATATCAGCTGGCAGATGAGTCACACCTTCCCCCACTCCTTTGCAATCCCACCTTCGCACATGTGATTCATAGCAGTCCAGTGTCAACATGCATTGAGTTTCATGCAATAGCTCTGTAGCCAGCACTCATCCCCAGGACAGGTAGGTGACATTGGCAGGCAGATGTCAAATGTAATAAGCCTCTACAGTGTTGTGGTGGAAAGTGGGAGAGGAGTCTGCTATACTGGAGAGTCCCAGGAAACCGAGAGGATCTCTGCTCTCCCCAGCCTACGCGATAGATGAGTCACAGCATATAAGCAGAATGTACTGAGTCAGGGAGGGGTATCTTACATATAGAATATTGATGGATTCTGTGGTTTTGTTTTAAATCTTGCTCTGTAAACAAGTTCACCTCTAATGAAGTATGGAGTCTGTGTGTTTACTTTTGGACCTCTTTCTGTTTCACAACTCTCTGGAGCGAAGCAGTCTGTTTACTTGTCAGGAAGTAGGACCAAGGAAAATGAAGGTGGTATAAATAACTGAGCCTTTTACATAGTCTAGTCAATATTTGCATATATATTTTTCAATGTAGCTGAGCTGTCTGCTACTCCATACTGTGTATTAAGTTAGCTTTTCAGATTGCCTACATTGAGCATGTTTTTCTCATTTTGTGTTGCTCTTGCTTTACTCATGACCTCTTGTACACTTTGTACGTACTGGTGTCCTTTATAAGGAAATTTTTTCCATGCTGGTTGCACAATGTTGTCATACACGTAGCAATTAGGTAGGGGTCATTTCAGTAAGACTTATTATATGGATGGATGTAAACAAGTCACCATGGTGGAGCATGCTGCCAATACCAGCTGTTTCACGGGGAACTCCCTGTGCGCAATGCTTTTCCCCAAGGGAGCTGGAGTAATTCAAGGCCACGTAAGTGAGGGTTAATGGCAGATGTCTACACCCCTGTTTAATTGAGGAGTGTGACATACGCATTAGCTGTTGCTGTGGTCGCTTTAATCTTCAGAAATCCCACTCGTATTTGACACCTTGCTGGAAACACTGCCAGGGCCAGGAGTTGAGCCAGCAGAAGATCAGGGCCAGGAGTTGAGCCAGCAGATCATCACCCCACAGCCAGGTGCTGGTTTGGGGCATGAGGTGCTGGGTGGGGATTGCACTTCTGCACCACAAAGTGGATTTGTGCTGGTGTGGAGCAACACGTGGCCATTGCCTGAAGCATGTTTGTGTCCTGCTTCATTGTATGGAAAGGTTTGTTTATAGTTGTCACGCTACAACACTCTGGATGAGTGCTGCAGCCTCCTTCTTTGAAATATTTGGAAATATTTTAGAATATAAGTGTTCAGTTACTGTAAGTAGTTAATAAGTGACTTAATAGTCTGTGCAAGATGATACAAAACTTACATCCATTTGCACAGAAAGCAGCTTGCACCTTTGGGTCACATCTTGTGTTTAATCATTTCCCTACTTCAGATCCCTGTGATAGACCACAGAGCTCATTTGAAGCTATTGGGTTAATTTTCTAACTGTGAGGAAAAACTCTTCTACCTTCATTCTCAAGTTTTGCAAAGAAACCTGCCACTGGAGATAGGTTTGAGATGCCTCAGCAAGGAGGCATGGTTTCATTCCTCTGAAAATGGCCTTTTTAAACAAACAGTGCAACTCGTGGAGGTCCCTCAAACTTAGCTGCACCCTTAAAGAACAGTGATCAGCAGCTTCATTATAAAGTCAAGGTAGTCCAATGAACTTTTTAACTTGAGGGATCTCTGACTTCAGAGCTTTTGAATTGCAAAATATGCCCAGTTAAAGCCTGCCTGCTTTCAAAGCTGGCTTGCTGTTGATCTCTGGGGAATAATATTTTACTACCTAAAAATATTTGTTTTGGTTTTTTTTAATGTGGCAGTTCCCTTGTTAGGAAGAGTTCCTGAATGTGCACATTTCAGCATCTCTTTTAACATCAGAAGTTTTTACTTCCTTGGGCTAAATTTAGGCTTTGTCAATTGGAAGCTATCGGATGCTTTTAAAGCAAGCCATTAATATTTGAATATGAGATTAGGGCAGTTTCCTTTTTATATTTCAAAAAGTCCTCAAGCATCTCTTACTCTTCTGGTATTCATTGCAGTAATCACAAATCAAAATCCACCAGCGCTGGGCAGCGTGTGGAGGGGAATGGCAGGATGCTGGGAAGCTGAAAAACACATTTCCTGTACACACTTTTCCTTGAAGCCTGACATGCCCTGCAATGGTGATCGTAAATCTGTAGCAGTCAGACTCATCTGAATCATCCCAGGTGCCTCGTTGGATTCTTCTGATAGACGGCAGTGTCTTCTACAAGTGGGTTGTGTGATGTGCCACTGGCCCAACTGCTGTAAGGATCCAGCTGGGCTTGAAGAGAGAGATGGGCCATTCAATCATGAGGGTCTCTATGCTGCTTCTGGTGCTTTCTAGCAAACCCCAAGCTGAAATATCTCATGCTTGCTAGCAGCCCAGGTTGCATCTGAGACTTTTAGTGCCTGAGCCGTTTGAATGAGGAAATGAAAATACTGAATGAAGATAACCTTTGGAATTCAGATTTGGGATGTATATGTTGAATGGGAAACCTAGTCTGACAATTAGGGCCACAATAATTAATAAGGATGCAGCAACCGGTTACCTTTGCCTTTCTGCTTGTCCCCCTATCCTAGCCCTTCCATGAAAATTTTTCAAGCTGTCAGGATGCTGCATGTAGAAACTAATTGAGGTCTAGAGCTATAAAAGTCAATTAGTTTTCTGGATAGCTGATTTGTCTGGTGTCGAGTACTGCCTCGATTCAAACAAAGCTTATTCCCTTTTGGAAGGCGAGTGCCTGGTTTAGTGGGATCCCTTTTGTATGTTTGTGCTTCCTAAGCACCGGAAGTATCCTATGCATGCTGGAGGTTTTAAGGTGCTCTACACCTTAGAGAGAGAAACATTTGAGTTGTGCCAGGGAGGTTCAACGCAAGTGAAGTTCTGGTATGTAGGGCTATCCTCCTCCCAGACCAGCTATTAAATGGGTTTGGAGTTTGCATTTCTGAGCTGTGCCCTGCCTGCTACTCAAAAACTTCCTCCCATCTCTAAAAGATAAGCTGTAGACTCTGCCCCTGAATCTGTAATGGATCCAGCTATGCCAGAAGAACTTTTCTGCAAGCTCTGCCCTGGCTGGAGACTTGTAGTTTTGTAACAAATTTTCAGTCTGAAAGTGGCACAGTTTTTTTTCCTTCAGAACTCTGTTCCTACCTGCTTGTACTCAGCTATCTTAAGGTGAAACAAAGAGATTATATATGAAGGTAGTATCTTATTTAGTGTCCCTGAACTTCTGTTTTGCAGGAGGTTCTCCTGTAATAGGGGATGAGAGGTTTTTCTTCAGGCTGGAAGGACTGTGTGGGTAACATTTTTCCTGCCAATCTCTTGACTTGTTGTGGAGAGCTTACACATGTCTGACTCTCAGCATCCATCACTTACTAGTTTGATGCTATTGCAGGAGCAAACGTCCATCTTGTGGTTTTTAATCAGTCCTCCTGTTGGGTCCTGCACTGAGGCTAAAGCAGCTTTGATGGCAGCACAAAGCATTCCTGCTATCAAGCCACCCTCCCAGTAGGACCCGCGTGAGTGTTTGTGGGGCTGAGCTGCATCCATGGCTTTGCAAGCAGGTCAGTGCAGCTGGGGGATGGTGTGTAGGGTTGTGCTGCCAGAAATGCCACCTGGATTGTCCCACCATGGTCTGGCTTGCAGAAGCTGGCCAGCTTCAGCTGCTCGAGCCTCATCTCACTCCTGAGTACCTAAGGCAGGGACTGCTACTCTTGTGTCTGATACTATTATCTGCTTTATCCAGCTAAATTGGACCAGTCTGATCTGTCATCCAAGACCCAAATGCCATTGAATCAATGATGAATAATGCCTGTACGTGCCAGTTTTGCCTTATGTCGCTGCACAGTCCTGGCTAGAACAACTCCTGGTCACTGCATAAGAGACATGAGTTGCAGCTGAGCTGTAATTCAAGCTGTCAAATTCCCTCTGCATTATCATTATGGTAGTTTCACCCTATTTTGCAGCTGGCCAGCACACCATAAGCTTAAAGTATCACTTAACTTGTGCTATAGATTTTTGGCGTGTGGATGGGGAGGAAGTAGGGAGTCAGTAAGAGCTCTGCCTCCAGCCGACAGTCTCCAATGGAGATGAGCTAATGAAGGGCAGGGGCCACCTGGGACTTGGTGTGATCAAATCAAAATGTTTCTCTGGACAGCAGAGGAGCAATTCAGCAAAAGTCTTTTATTATTGCTGCTTTCTTAGCATTTTTCATCTGCCATGGAGTAGCCTTTTCCTTGGCAGTGTTTTTGGAATTAAATCTGTGTGCTGCTGAGCACTCTGTTGCAACCAGGAGGTTCTGTTGTTGATTTTTCTTAAGCTTCCTGTAGATGATACCTGTAATGTAATTAACATGCATAACTTGTTCTCAAAAGAAAAAAATGCTATCATAGAGCATACCCTTAGTCATCACAACTTCTCTGTTATCTGGTTAAAACATAGAAGCCAAAACCAGCTACTTAATTCCCTTTCAGCAGGCAGAGCTGCAGAACTGCACAGCCAAGGAAAACTGAACAGGAAACAATTTCTCTTTGGTATGAACCAGCAGAACCAAGCTGGCCATCACAGGTGTGATCTGGCTTTGCACTGACTGGCAAAACTCAGCTGGTGTGGTGACCTGCATCGTAGCAGGAGCAGGAGGCCATGTCTTTCTTGCTAGATCCATCACGCAGGAGCCATGATCCCAGCTGCGAAAGCTACCGATGGTGCCTGGCTGGTTGAACAGCGTGGAGCCAATGTGCAGAGCAACGTACACCTTCAAACTGTGAAGCCAAGCTCGGAGGTAGAAAAGCAGCCTGGGGAGCTGTTTCATGATGTGGCTGTATTTCAATTACACGAGAGCTTTCGGGGCAAATTCCATTGCCTTCAGTAGGCTGCTGTAACCCCTCACTTAATGCTCACAGAGTTAAAACTGCAGCACTGCAACTTCTCACGCCTTTCAGCAAAAATACAGGCTCTGCTGAGTGCACAAAGAAACTCAGAAAGCAAAGCAGGAATAATTATGTGAAACGAAACCTTTTGATATTTTCTTCCACCCTTGTCCTTGTATTGCAGGTGTGTGGGAAAAGGTAGATAATTAAGCTAGAACTTTAGCTAGAACTTTTTGGCGTGGCTTAAAATAACTCTTCTAAAATTATATACTGTTTTGATCCTTCTCTTAAGGTGGTGTCTTATGTGCCAGCTGCCATCATCACTGGAACAAGAGATTGTTACAAAGGGTGTATTGGTAAAAAATCCAATGGTAATGTGGAGGTTTGAGTGCAGTCACTTCCCTTGAGCACTAGAAATGTGAATTCAGTCTCCCCAAACTTGCCAAAAAGCAATTTATTGTCTTGTGCGTTATCCTTTTGTCTTTGTCAAGAATTGAAACAATTTCACTTGACTGTAGTTTTCTTGCTACAGCTAAAAAACTGCCTGTGAATGGGTGTTTCTGGGTAAATTTCCCAGATATTGAAAGTTTTCCTGCAGCTTAGCTTTTCCAGCTAGGGCTGATTCTCTTTCCAATCTTCTTTTATTTTTATGAATACAAATGTGAACACCCTCTTGGTACCCTCTCTGAAACAGCTTCTTTCTTTGTGTATGTGAAGAGCTGTTTAATAGAGTCAAGCCACGATATCAGGAAACCAACTTGTACAACTCCAGGAAAAGTAAATGCCACCCTGTTTTAATAACAGAATGATTGTGAAAATTGTTTTTCTGCATCTGAAGTAAAAATCAAATCATTTGGATTTTTACCAGCAGCAAGAACAAATATGTTCTTCCTTCTGTCCTTCCCGTGTCTGTTTTAATTCTGCCTTTTCCCGTACCTTTTTTTTTTTTGTAGATTCAAATACTAACAAGCTACTCAAAACACAGCAGGGCTTCAATACATCCTGCATATCCTCAGAAGATTCATGAAATATGCTGGGTTTCTGGAGTGAAGCTGGAGTCTTGGAGTCTGCGTGGAAGCCATGCTTTACTTGCAAACTCGTTGGAGATAAGGGTAGCTCTGTCTACTCATGGCTTGTACACAACTGTTGTACTGTCGTGTGCTGAGTGTCATCTTTCCCCATTAAAAGCTCAGCTTGCTTTGCAGTCATCAGGGGAGAAGGTATTGATGCAACTTGTGACGTTCTCCCTTGCTTTATTTACAAGTATCTCTTGGGTTTAAGGAGTGTTTCAGCTGTGCTTATTCCATGTCCAAAGGGCAGGGGAAGTGCCTTGCTCTGCCTCTTGTCCCTCTCAGCAGCAGCTCTGATGGGCTTAGGCAGAATGTCCTGCCGCAGCTACTCTTGCTGGGCAGCAATGCTGGAGCATTTAGCATTTGCTAGAAGGGAGATGATTCATTGCCCAACTGAAGCAGGAAAAAGATATTGTGAAAAGCCGGCAGTGTAGAGCTGAGTGTCTGGCAGCAGTTGGAGCAAACAGAGCCAGAGGATGTTCAGCGGGAACGTGAATAAGAGGAGCTCATAATGATGCTGTAAAAGGGCTGCTGAGATGCCATCTGGAATAGGGTGAACAGCGACGGAGGAGATATCTAGAATAAATGGGGCTGGGAGCAGAGAAAGCCAGCACAACAGCCAGTTGAGGTTTGAGGAGGTAGCTACTGCAGCAGCCCTCTCTGCTGCTTTCCTTGCTGGGCTTTGGGTAAGGGAGGGGAGCAGCCGGGGCTGGTTCTTGCTAAGCGATGCTCTGCTGAGAGCCCCTCTTCCCAGAGGAGCCAAAGCCAACAGTGACCCAGCTGCCTCCCAGGCAGCATTGTTGAGAAGCAGGCAGGAGACAGTGGGACGCTGCCAGATCCTCTGGTCAGGTCCGGTTGCTCTTCACCTTGTTTAGATGAGTGAGAGAGAACTAAAGGTAAATTGTGGGCTCTGAAACCAGAGTATCAAAGCTCAGGAGAGCAAGGAAATTATCCAAGAGCTTTACAGTCATAAGGTGGGCCGAAAACACTCGTGATTCCCAAGCAGGTTGGTCATCTTTATGATCTCCATCAGAGCAGCGAGAAGGGAGCTGCCACAGTGCCTGCCCATCCTCTTGACTGCAGTCACTGCTGAGTCACAGTGGTGCTCTAGCCCCACTTCTGCACATTGATGTTTTTGTGTGTGTGTTGGATCAGCTTAGTATTTTTAGGTTGTTTCCCTAATCTGATGCCAGTTCAAGGTTTGTAAAGTCTTGGAGCAATTGGCAAGATTGTGGCAGACCCTTTTCT
This sequence comes from Scopus umbretta, assembly GCA_013400535.1. Lineage (NCBI taxonomy): Eukaryota > Metazoa > Chordata > Aves > Pelecaniformes > Scopidae > Scopus > Scopus umbretta. Next base: position 14,507 of record VZTL01032250.1, read on the forward strand.
ACCTGCAATGCAGCTGCAAGTGAGCTGGTGCTAGAGTCAGAAACTTGATTTTCTGCTCATTTTACTTTACATCTCAACTGCTGGATGTTTTCTTATAATAAACAAGAGAAAATATTCTCAGTCACCTAAAATCTGTCTTTCCCCAAACTCTTCCAGTTACAGTTGAAGATGAAGGGCTGTGCTGAAAACCTTTTTACAGTCCTGCTTTAGACATCTCTGAAATGTATACAATCAAATATTTGAAAGACATTTAGGCTAGCTTTATCCCAAGTAATGAGCCTGTCTTAACTTACCTTCCCTCTTTCTGTTTTTGAAGCAGATTATTCGGAAACCTGAAGGTCAGAATAAGACTTTGTAATTCTAGCTCACAGACGTAACCTGTTAACCAACATATTTGGGTAGTTTTAAACCCACTATCATGGGCTGTCTTTTAAGAGGTTAAAAGATGAGTTCTTGGCCCAGTAGATGCTGGTAGCAAAGCTTCTGTTTCAGCCAGAATTTTATTCTGATTTGAAAATTAAGAGAAGGGTAGATCCTTATTAGTGTAATCAGCTTAAATGAGTTGACTACTCTAAAGCAATTTGTTTAATTTGTTTGGAACATGTTTAATTTTAGCTATAGATGTTCAGCTCTCGCACAGTTGCTATTTATGCTGTTTGTCATGTAATTTTGTGTTCTGTGATTTGTAAGAATAAACTTTCTGCTCTGAATGAGAATTTTGTGACAATCTACGTCCCATTCATCAGTGCTGCTTTAAAATCATGCAGAAGTTTTTGTGCACTAATGCTGCTGTCACATCTCTGTATCCATTTGTGTGAAGAATAGTTCTTGATGCTCGTGTAGAGTGTGGTTTTTGCATTGAGCATTAGCCATTCATTTGATGTTGGATTGCTCCCTGCTCCCTCTGTCTTTGGGTATCTAATTTGGGGTTCCTCAGGAGTGTCTCCCTTCTGCAATAGAACTCAGCTCTGAAGCCTGAAGCATGAAGAGAGTTTGTGAAATTCTTCTCTAATTCTTCTTGAAATTTAAGATGTCAGCTTCTCTTTATTTGGCCACACCTAAGGGCAGTGGAAACCAGTTTCCCATAGGAGCAAAAAAAATTGGGGATTCAGAAGCTACCAGTTCATTCATACCAGTTCAGTATCGTTCATTCTCCATGAGTTGCAGTTTGTCTCCTGGCAATTTGATGTATGGGGACTTGGCTGTTGCGCCTCCTCTGGTGTAGGTGCCACTTGCTACCTCATCTCTTCTTGGGTGTATTTTGGGCTGCTTGCTGTTGCACGAGGTTTATTCATAGCCTCTCATGATGCTGATATACAGAGCATCAGTACATATTCTCTGCCACAGCAGATGGTTTCCGCTTTCCGTGCCTTCCACGTGAGGCAGATGCTGCAAAATCAGATCTCCCTTGGCATAACCTTTGATTGGCATCTCTCTGCCAGTCGCCATTTCATAACCAGTCCTGGAAATGGCTTTGGACTGGCTGTGTGACTTGTATGTCTGATGCCTGGACTAATGCGGCTGTTGGAGTATGCTGGATGTCTGACAAGTTAAGGCCATTAGTAATGCTATAAAGCATGTGGCAGCAAGACAGCACTACTTGAATGAGCCAGGATGCTTGATCTTGAGATGGAAATTGCTGAAAGGTGTAGTTCCCTGGTGTTAATCCAGATCAAATGAAGCTCTCTCCAAGAGCAGTGGTCCCGCTGTTTGTTACTGTTTCTGTTCTTGTGTTGAAGCTTAAGCGAACACCAAGCTTTTTTGGGGGTTGAACCAACTTATTTCTTGGCCATGTGAGCATAGGGAGGCAGCGGGTTGGAGTGAGAGTGGGACAGTCCCTTTTGGTGGTAGCCCACAGGAGCAGTTAGAGTTTTTAGCACCTCAGGAAACCCAAGGCCAGAGTCGCACAGGCACAGGAGCATAGTGGAAGCAAAGTCTCAGTTTTCAGCTTTGATGTCTGCATTTGCTCTTGTTCCAGCCACAATGCTTTAATCTCAAAAATGCTATGCTAGGTTTTCGCTGTGCTCAGCTTGAATTTTTTCCAAGACATCACACTGCTGAAATAGCAGAATTTGCCTGTGGATTCCAGTGCAGTGATCAGTCTGTGTTTATTGGGGTGATAAAGTTTCCACAAGAGCAAGGGTGGAGTGGAGCCTTCTACATACAGTCAAGCCAAACACTCAGCAGCAAGACTGAAGCCATTAAGCAAATTCAGATGATTCTGCTTGCAGCAGCCTCCACTGATATAGGCTGCTTTTTCTCCAGAGAGGAACATGCATGTGTCATGCCTGGATTTTCTTGCCTTAATATATTGGTTGTGTTTAATCCCATGGAGAAATTCCTTGGTTAGATGTTGTTCTGTACATCAAATGTGTTAAACTGAACATGGTTTGTATTTCAAGTGTTGAGTTGTACCTTTGAATCCTCAAGAGGAGAACTCTGCTCTACCCATGGCTTTTCATCCTGCATTCTTTGAATCCAGAACTGTTCACCTAGGACAGACTTTTCACAGCACCGTGGCTTGCTTTGACCTTTTCAGTCCTCTGCTGACACAATTGCTCACCATTAAAAACCTCAAGTTCGATGGCCCAGACAAAAGATAATTCTTCCTCAATCACTCTCTTTTAAGAAGGACATTGCCAACAAGGTATTTACAGATATACTGGTGATATTTGTGGAGTCCTGTGGTTCACCATGCAATGGACTGGGTGGGACCAGGACACGTTGCTTGTTGCTGAAATAGAGCCAAGCTACATCCTGAATTATGCAGATAGACTGTGATTAAATAAAATTTTATGCAGATTTTCTTAGGCTGCTCCTTTTACTTTTCATGAGAAGAAGGGGTCCAGAGATGCCTGTATCTCAAGTTTGCAGAGAAGCACCCTGAAACCATCTAGCCTCATCTACCTGCTTGGATCCTGCAGGCATCAAGCCTTAATACTTACATCAAACTTACAGCTTCTCTTTTGAGTTTCACCCCTTCCTAAAATGATGCTAAATGTTGACTTGTGTTTGAGTGAGCTGAGGGTGCATTATGTTATGAGTTAAAGTTATGAGGGTGCATATCCTTCATAACTTTATTTCAGTAACCAGTGCGGAGCTGAGGAACCCTGGCTTGGGCTGGGAGGCTCTGAAGGGCTTGTCAGCAATTCTTCTGTGGGTCTAGGATGTGTGAGCAATGCAGCCTGGGTCTGAAAATGAGATATATGTTACAGCATTTTTATTCTAGTAAAGCTAAGTGGTAAGCTCTTGACTGCAGAGCTGGCAGCATTGCTGCTGAAAACCCTCAGAGAAAAATCGAACCCTAAAAATATGCTTGAAACTAATAATGTCTTCTGTAGGCTGGCACTTAGGATGCTTTTTTTAATGTTCTTTGCTACAGTTTAACCTTGCAGGAGCTCCCACCTAGAGCAGAGCCTTTCTGAGGTTTAAAGCTGAGAATGGTATTCCAAGCTTATGGGGTACTCTTGGTTTGTAAGGGTTTGAGTGGATAAAGCTAACTCAAGGGGTTAGGACCCCGAAGAGTACTAAATAGTTGTGTTGCTTCCTTTCCTATATGAAATCCTCATCTCTTGAGTCTTGCTGTAATTTATCTTCCTGGTTCTTAAGTCCAGTAGGAATTTAATTTTAATTGCAATGCTCTCTCTTTACCAAGTTATGCTGTAAATTTACTCCTTTCCCCTTGCTCTGGGAATGGGATTCTTCGCCTTCCTTAAGAGCCTTTCAGCAATTTTACTATCCTGTACACCTTAATTAGTACACTTCTAATCCGAGTGGCTTCCTTCCTGATTTGTACTTTTCAAGGCTGTTATCCTGATGTAAAAATTGTGGTAGAAGTACTCAGTGTATATATATCTTGAATTTATAATGGTCTCAGTTTTAAACTTTCTATAGAGAATATTTTGTTATTCTATTCTATTATTCTTTAAAAAGTAGAGATTATGATCTTGGTATTAGAGGTAATTGTAGGTAAGTCCTCATCAGATTTTACTGAAAACTCAATGGCTCACCATGAGTTACTTCAAGAGCTATTGCAATTATTCAAGCCTTCAGCACTAAGCTGATGGCATTAAATCATCATTCATGTTGGTTTGGAGATATTTGAAAATGATTTAGAGCTGCCTGGGTCACGTCCCATCATTGTTTGGCTTTCTGAATTGCCTCTACGTCAAACCATCCCATTTTCTTAGAGGACTTAACTGCTGTTAATGCTTCCTAAAACATGAACATAGGATGTAAAACTCTGGTTAGACTGGGAATTCCTGCAATACTCTGTAGTATCTCATCAATGTGTCCTGATGACATCCTGATACCTAATATGATTCCCCAAGCATGTAAGTTAACGAGATTAAAACCATCTTAACGGTAATCTTTTGTCAAGCTGCATTTTGTTCTTTTTCAGTAATACATGGGAGCATAAGTTCTGTAATATTTAAGCTTTAGTAATCTCAGCGCCGCATTTATTGTATTGTTGGCAGGTTGTTGAGTGCTGTTGGGCAGATTAACGAGGCTTTCCTAAATCTGTAGTAGGACTTAAAGTTATTGTGTTGCTGACACGCTCCAGCCTTAGTGTTTCCCTGTTTTACTGCCTTGACCTGTGCTGGGCTAGCCTGCCTGAGCATGCCACAGAGCAGATACAAGCTGTGCAGCTACACATGCAATTTAATTCTGGTGTCTGACAATTAGTGAGGGTTTTTGCTATATTTCTTTCATATAAATCTCTTATGTAAATATAGATGTGTATATGCATTTACCTAAAACATGCCATAAAATTTATAATCACTGTCAGTTGAGGTCCCATGCTATATAATTCATGGACCTCCGCGCAACTTTGTGAAAACAGACTGTGTGTATAGTAGTACTGAGCCTTTACACTGAATAGCAGAACATCATACCTTCCTGCATTCAAGCCAAGATGTTGTTCTGACATGGAACAAAACCCTGTATTTCAAAACAAAAACTTTTCCATTGTGTTTTGAAACTTCTTATGAGATGTAGACTGGAATTTTTTATTTTTTTTTTAAAGTGTTACACAGCTTGATACTGATGCTGGGACACCAAACGGCTGTGGCTAGATGCTGATGAGAAAAATTTGCAGTTAGCTCTGCACTGAATTCCTCCCTGTATGGGCTGGTCTGATTTTTCTTTTTGACTAAAACGTAATTCAGGGAGCTCTGTGCAGTTCAGTGAGTGTTCAGACATCGAGACTGTTTTTCTTCCCTTTTTTTCTGGTGCCTTTCAGAAAGCTAATCCACGCAAAAAGCCACTGTCAGCTGAGCATAAATATTGCATACTCTTGCTGAGAAATCTGTTGCTGATCTGTTAGGTGGGAAGGGTAAGCTCTGGCTCCTACCAGTTGGATGTTGAGAATTTTGTGCGCAACTTACGGCAAAATGGTTTGCACATATGCTTAATGACTATGATTGCCTATTTTTACATGATGATGGGTCAAAATTTAAATCTTTGCTCTTTTTTAAAGGAAAACTTTTTTTCCCCTTTCTCTTGACTGTAATAAGAGTAAACTTTGTGTAAGTTTGCACTGAAAGATGACAGCTATGTATTATCTTGGTTGAAAAAGCAGCCCTTTTTTGCACATGCCTCATTTTCGGCAAGGGCTATCATCTTCCTAGTTGCTCAGACGAGTGCCAGCCCACGTTTGGGGTTGTAATCTGCCTGGTGTTTACTGCAACGTAGGGAACTCTGTGTCTTGTTCCGTAAGTCCAAGCGTTTAAGCTGCCAAAGCTAGACGCTTTTATGTGGTTGTGTTATTGCTTTGAAATCCATTTGTCTATTCAAGGCTGTAGCTGAGCAAAGCCTGCACTGATTTGGCCTTCAGTTTGTTCACAGTGTGTGCTGAAACTTACTTGCTTGCTGGGCAAGATCAAACAGAGAGGATACTCAAGAGGTAAAAATAAAAGCTCTGCCCAGCAAAAGATTTACACGCAGGAGGAAGGGTGTTAACGATGTCCCGTTGACTGATTTCAATTCTTTTCATATTCTTCCAGCTGAAGGGCTTCCCCAGGTGTATTACTTCGGACCGTGTGGAAAGTACAACGCCATGGTACTAGAGCTGCTTGGTCCTAGCTTGGAAGATTTATTTGACCTCTGTGATAGGACATTCACTTTGAAGACAGTATTAATGATAGCCATCCAGCTGGTGAGTAGCAATGGGCAGGGCTCTGCCCAGCAGTCTCCACGACGCTGACTCATGTTTATATCAGTCCTGGGTTAGCTGAAGGATGGGATTGGTACAGTGTGAGGTTCAGATATGTCTGTTGGTTGGAGACAGAATCTCCTTCCATTGTAGAATCACAGAATGATTTAGGTTGGAAGGGGCCTTAAAGATCATCTAGTTCCAACCACCCTGCCATGGGCAGGGACATCTTTCACTAGATCAGGTTGCTCAAAGCCCCATCCAACCTGACCTTGAACACTTCCAGTCATGGGGTGTCCGTAACTTCTCTGGGCAATCTTTTCCACTGCCTCCATCATGAAGAATTTTTTCCTTATGTCCAATCTAAACCTACCCTCTTTCAGTTTAAAAACATTGCCCCTTGTCCTGTCCCTACAGGCCTTCATAAAAAAGTCTCTCTCCATTTTTCCTATAAAAGAAAGCTCTTCAGGTTTGAGAAAAACTCCTGCTTATGAAAGGAAGGTCAAATTACGCTTATGAGCAAACTTGCTCCTTGCTTAGCAGAACCAGTGAAGCTGGATTCCTATGGACTTGCATCCTGTGTCCCCTACACGCCCTACACACCCCTGCCCCAGTATCTACCCCAGCTCCCTCCCTCTGTTTGGACATCCCCCAGAACACCTCATTTCTTACCCACTCCTCAGGACACAGAGAGCACAGCACCCTCCCACACTCCTACCAGTTTTACTGGTTTGGTGCTACCAGGCTGCTTATAGACTGATCAGAGTGATGGGAGCTGAACTTTCCTTAGCCAAAATACCAACATTCGAGGTCTCTGCCTTGGTCAAAATTGGCCAATGAGTTTAAATGACTGACAGTTGGAAAATAATAGATCTATGGGCCCGATCACAGAGACCCTAATTTGCTTGAAAAGAAAAGGAAACCAAGCTGAAAGTGGTAGCTTGGATTTGTGTTTGTGTTAACAGAGGACAACATGAAAACTGAATGTACTAAACATGGTGAGTGAACTTCCACAAGCGGGTAGGGCCAATAAGTTATCATTTTAGTTTGGCTTTCTGGTTTTCAACCTGTGGTCTGCAAATACCCAAGTGGCACAGCAGGGGTGGGACTGTACATTCACGTTAACAGATCTATAGATAGAAGTGTTGAAGGAAAGAGAAGATGATAAGGGAGTGACAAACACAATCTTTTCTAAATAAACTGAAGTTTGACACAGCAGAATCTTAAATGGAAAACTGAGGTCACAGATGCAGAAGTTTGAACAGCGCCTGCCTGGTATTTGGTTTGTGAAGTTGTCCTCCTATGGCTGAGCATCTAGTTTTCTTGGCTATGAGTGTTCCTTCATCAGTGGAAAACCAATTTATAGTATTGTTTCTGATTAAACCAAGTGGCATCAGATGGCAAAGCCTTGGATATAGCTTGTATGACCTTTTGGTTGTAAAGATGTAAAATGTAAAGATGTAAATTTATTCTCATGAGACTGATGGGGAAATCAAGGTTGTCACAGCAATGTCCGTCTGCCTTTTGCCAAGCCCTAGGGTTGCAGATTAGCTCTGTACTTGAGCAGTCTTCACTGGCATCATCTCCTGACCCTGTGATCTCAACCAGCCTGCCAGTTCATCTAGACACTGGTACCAGTTTGAAAAACAGGTGCTTAGGGTGATACAGAGGGACACCAAAAGCAGTCACAAATGGAGGAGTTGATGTTCTCCAAAAGGAGAAGGCAGTGCTGCTCCTTTTTCCATGGAGAGATGTTTTAAGACTTTCTAGTCTTCTCAGGAAGATTACATGAGTTACCAGTTTGGAGTGTATGCATTTAAGGATACAGATTTAGCATCATCAGGTATGGCCCATCTCCTTCCCCGTGAGGTTTCCTCGGAGAAGTGCTCACCTGGCCCTTGGAGTCATGTTTTCCAAAGGGGCTGGCACTTACTGCTCAACTGGAATGAAAACCCTTCTCTCCAGCCACAAGGCTTTGGGGGAAGTTGTCTTGGACTTGTCTTAGTTCATACAGTAAATCATTGCAGTCACTGTGTCATACTCTAGTGTCAGAGAAACATCAGAGAAGGGAGGCTGGACTTTCAAATTCAGTGGGTTTGCCTCCATAAATTATGTTTTTCTCTTGCTTTTGACCAGCCAAGCCTGCTTAAGTGCTGTAATTCTAACCGCAGGCCTGAGGAGACATAAAACTTCACTGCCAGAATCCAGGGTGTTGCATGAGCAGTGTTTCTCTCCTGTGATGCTTGACATGCCTGTTAACAAAGTCTAGTATCCAGGGAGACTTCCAAAAACATGAATGGCCTGGTGAGAGGAGAGGTGCACCCAACCCTGATGTAGGGAGTGAGAGACAATTCAGCACATTGCAGAAAACGGCTACTCTGGTTTGGTTCTCACCAAAATGTCAAATTTTTTTTTTTTTTTTT
>VZTL01032250.1:23101-33586 GCA_013400535.1 Scopus umbretta
TTTTTAAGCCTGGGAAGGCCACCCAAAGGTAAAGCAGTACTACTTGTCTGGGAGGCCCCTCTGCAGTATGGAGCTTGGGGAGCTCCCAGGAACTGGCCCCAATGCTGGGAGTCACCTTTGCGTTGCCTCTCCTGTCTTGGGCTTCATCCCCTCTGGAGAGGGAAGAAGGAGAGGTCTGCCATAGGTGTTTTTGCACATGTTGGAGCAACAACACTGGGAGCCAGGGTACCCTGAGCTAGTGGTATATTAAGTGTCCACCCCTTTGTCCCCTAGATCTTTCTCCCCTCACTTGAATGTAATGATCCCCATGTCTTTAGGAGCGTCCAGTCCCTCGTCTGCTGTTTGCGTGGTTCCTTGCCCTTGCCTGCCACAGGCTCAGCCCAACAGCAGCGAGCTGCTGCTTTCAAGGTCCCTATTTAGCTGCCTTCTCCCTGCCTCTCCCTCCTTAAGTCCGACTGCTGCTGCAGCACATCTCCAACACATATACATGTGTGTATATGTGTGTGCTGCATGCAAAAACTAGGCAGGAACTTTGAATGCAGTATGGTGGCACTTGATCTCTTTTTTGGTTTTTTTGTGTCCAGTGGTCAATTTTTAACCAGAGATATCCCTGAAAGACGTTTTTTAGTAAGTGTACATGCTTGGCTGGTCTTACTTAGCTTGACAGGTAGCAGCATCTGAGGACTGGGGTGGATCCTTTAACTCTACAGTTATTAGAAGAAAGAAAAGTCCTCTAGGAGAAACAAATATATCATCATTGTTTTAAGGAGTGTCGCTTGTGATTATGGGAGAATCTAAACATTTACATCAAGAAGACTTTCCTGGCTGAGGAAGATAGAGACGGGACAATAATGCATCTTCAAGAAGAACAGCCTGTTTTGGAATCTTTTCAGATGAGGTGACACAGTAGGAAGGTCTGTCTTAGCAGGGGGTTGAGCCACACAACCCTCAGGTTTGTTACTAGGATTGCGTGTTCTTCTGGTAAGCATGTGTTGTGTTCAGAGCTGTGGCAGCAGCTTATCAAACTTGAGTCAAAATTGAGTCAAATCAGAAATGCTCTTGGTCTAATGCACTGTTTCATACCTCTTGGTGAAAACCTGTATTGAGAGAGTCCTCTGTTTTTCTTCCCCAGTTTTCCAGCTCTGTTACTGCTGTCGCTTGTATGTCTTTGATGCTTCACGTTGCTCTGCTAAGAGCATCAAATTGGAACTGCTTCCTCCATCCTCCGCGTGCAGCTGAATAGATCAAGTGGTTGTCATTCCTGAACAAAGCAAAGCTTGGCAATTAAAAACATGCTCACTAACATGAGTCCCTAAAGCCCATAAATCAGAAGTCATCTTAGGGCTTTGCGGAGCTGACTCAGTGGTTGGGCTGGGAGAGGATATTTTGTATTCTGGCTTCGGTTATTCACTCTTGGCCAGGTCCAACATGTGCAATACTCACTGACAACTCAGTTTTGTCAGGAGTAAATGTTACTTTCACCCTTGCTTTACGTGCTTGCTGTCAGAGACAAGGCCTGTTGTGCCAGGCACTGTGCAAATACTTCTAGCTGTGATCTGGACCAAGTCATGGTGAAGTTTTTCACTCATGACCATCAAAATTGTCTTGCATAAGAGACACCAAAAAAGCCTTTAAACAGGAGGAATTTTTAATCTGTGCTGATCTGTTCTATACTCAAGCAGGTGATGTGTGGAAGAAGGGCTCAGATTTATCAGGAGGGCCTAGAGGTGGGATTGCCAGCAAGATCAGATCTTCAAGAGTTATCTTTTGGGGGAAAGAGGGTTTGTTACGCTTGCTTCCTTGACAGGATGAAGGAAAATAAAAGCATGGGTTTCTCTGGCATCTGATTAAATGTCACAAATCTCCTCTCATTTCTCAGCCACAGTGCAGGGGTCCTGCTGTGTGCCGGGGGATGCTCCCCTTCCCAGGGGTTTCTCTGACATCTGAAGTGGAGATTTGCGGCTCCATAGATGGACTCAGCCAGCCATGGCCATGGAAATCCTGCTTTAATTCAGAGTCTCCCATCCACCCCTAGTGTTCCTGTGCCCTATGATAAAATTACATAGTCCGTTCTTATTACTATTAAAATAATGGAGCAGATGTTAATACTGCTTCGCAGTCACTGTTTTTCCAGTGTAAAACCAATTCCAACACTTTGTCCCAGCTCCTTGCAGTGGTTTCTCTGTCTGTAGAAGAATTAATGCACAGACGTTAGAGCCTGTAGCTCAAACACAAAAGCAGTGGGCGCCGTGTCTCTGCATCCAGTGCGTGTCTGGTGTGGGAACTCCACTCCTCCTCCTCTTCAGCTCTGCAATGGGTCTGAGGCCAAGGTTGCGCTGCACTGGGGCTGCTCATTTCTTCTTGGGCAGCAAGCCTGGAAGGACGATGCAGTGCAGATTGTCACCGGCTCCCCATCACTAGCAGCCAAAAGCAGGGTGAGTGTCTTGTCAGGGTGAATAAAGAATGGAGGCTACTCTGGGAAACATCCTTCTGACTTGGAGAGCATCTTTCAGCCGTTGCTGGCTGTGCACAGCTCTCTGGCAGCATGTCATGAAGCGTCCAGGCAGATGGAAGTAAAGAAAAAGGAATATACCCAACAGCATCTCTGTGTGTGTGTGTGTGTGTGGTAGAAGCAAAAAAGCAGGTAAATAAGTATCTTCAAGTGCTGCTGGAGTTCATCTCAACTCTGAGATCTCAACTCTGACATCTCAACTCTCCAGGTTGATGTCCCGGCCATTGCAACTTGCTGTGAGGTTTTAAGGAACAAAAAAATATGCTTTTTTCAGGTTGTGTAATTGCTGTTGGCCATTTCAACAATAGAGCTTCTCTGGTAGCAGAGACAAATCGAATAAGCCAGTCAGGCTCTGTTTGAAAACTCGTTATGTGTGGAGAGGTGAGGAAATGCTTTGTTCCAGTTTTAAGGGTTGCATCTTAATTTGAACTGCCTCCCAACACACCTTTTTGTCTTCCACCCTGCTGTTGTGTCCTGTAGGTGATTCAAAGTGTGAAGAATGGCTGAAGTGCAGAGCATCTGCTCTGTTCTGCATCATCCTATAATTGATTAGAAATAATGGCTGTTAGCTGTGAAACCCATTTTCTCAGCACATTAAAATAAATCACTACTTAGAGGGGAGGGGAGCAGCAACACGTGCTGTTACTTTCTTTAAAGAGCCTTTGAGCAAGTCCTGTTTTTTAAGACTGATTCATCTGCAGTCAATTTTTTTCATGTCTCCTGCCCTCCCTGGGCAGTGTTTTTTATTTTAAAAGGAGCACTGCCCCCTCCTGCCTGTTACTTCTTTGCAAGTGGTGGAAATACAGCAGGTTTTCCTGAAAAATAAGGTATCTAATAAACCTCTGGGAGCAGGATGGAGTGATCACATGCGTGCAGAGCTTTCAGCCAGGTGTGGATCCAAGATCTGTAAAGAAAAGAGAGATCTGTGTTTGCCAGCTGAGGATGTGTCTGGATTCAGATCAAGAAACCAAAGAGCAGTCAGAGTCTGTCAGCCCAATGGCCCTTGTGCTTGAGGCAAGTGGGTAGGTTGGAAGGACCACCGTGAGGTTACTGCTGCCTGGGCATCTGCTTAGCTGGGGTATCAGCTGGCTTGGTGATCCAGAGCAGCGTGTGCTCCAGTCTGCCCTTTGCAGGACATGTGGAGCTGTCCTGCCAGTATCAACCCTGTGCAGAACTGCTTGGGAACCAGTGATTCCCCACAGGATTCTCCCTGGAGGTGACCAGCTGGTGGTTCTCACCTTAAAGGTTCACCAAATCTGATAGCATCACGCCATGAGGTCTACTGCAACAGTGCAGCAGTGACCTCTGCAGACTGACAGTGCAAAATTTGGAGTGTGCAAGAGTTTTGCAATGGTTTTGTAGTGTCACAAACCCGTATGCAGATTGGTAGGTGGCTTTTCCAAAGAAGCATCTTGCTTAACAAAGCCACCATGGGCAAAGACCACCATAAGTGGGAATTCACATGTTTTCATTTAAAACTTAAAAAAGAAATTAAAAGGTAGTAAATGAAATTGCGAGTTATTTCCAGTTGGAATCATCTATTAAGTTAGGAACCCAAAGGACAACTGCTTACTGACCTATTCGAACTTCCTCTGGAATATACTTAGTTTCAGAAGCAATATTAATGATGGGCATCTGAATAGGGTGCATTGTTAGAGGGGAAATGGCTCTCCATCACCTTGCGAGGCGGGTTCCTGCCCTTTTACCTTCCCTTCTCAGTGATACTGCCAGAACAAAGTTACTCAAAAGCTGAAAAATATTCTAGCCATTTCTAATTGACAACTGGTGAGATTAATTATTATTTTTAGTCAGCGTTGAGGATTGTAAGGCTTCCACCTGCCCAAAAATCACCCTCCCTGAAGAATCTGGCATGTCTAAGACAACATATGGGTCGAGGGAGGAAGGTGGTAAGACACAGAGCAACAAGAGAAGACTGTGGCAAGGGAAGAGCTCCTGGTAACTGGTTTAGTATGTTTAAAATCAATACAAAAAGGCTGCTGCAATTCCCTGTGGCATCCTTCCAAGAGCTGTGTCCCATTGGTAATGTTTCAGAAACAAACATTGCAGTTTCTGTTGGGATAAAGTCACAGAGCACAGTGCGGTGGCCAGAGAAAGGAGGGGATGACAAATTCTTCTTCAAACTCTGCGTCGGAGGATAAGACCAAGCTCCAATCATAACTTCTGCCTCGGTTTGCTCCGTCGGTTGTTGTAGTTCTCATAGAGTAGCTGAAATCTGAAATCCGAGATAGCACCGCGCAGGGGCTCAGTGATGGGCCAACAAAACCTTGCTGCCTCGTTAGCTGGGAGGGTGCAGTAGCTGGTCTGCTCACAAATAACTTTTGCCTTGTCATTTTGTAGATATCTCGAATGGAGTACGTGCATTCAAAGAACCTCATCTACCGAGATGTCAAGCCAGAAAACTTCCTTATTGGCCGGCAAGGCAACAAGAAAGAGCACGTCATTCACATCATAGACTTTGGACTGGCAAAGGAGTACATTGACCCGGAAACCAAAAAACACATACCTTACAGGGAACACAAGAGCTTAACTGGAACGGCAAGATACATGTCCATCAACACTCATCTTGGCAAAGGTCTGTATGGTTGGTGGGAGCTTGCCATGCTGAGTCTTACAGACCTCCAGTGGTAGCTTGGCATACAGCTCTCTCGTGCCCTTTCCCTTTGAGCTGTTTGTGAACCTCTTGATGCTGTGATGCTGTTCACAGTTGTGAGGTGATTTTTTTCCCCCTTTTCAGGAACTGAGAGCGCTGAAATGTTGGAAACCTCAGAATTATAGTTTTTATTAAGAACTAAGTAACTGGTAGCAACCCTGCACTGATAAAAGGCAAGTGGGTGGGTAGTAATTGCCATACTAAATGATGACCAAATAAATTTTTATAGTGGAGCTCTGTTCAAGTACCTTCCAGTTTCAGGTGTTAGTTGGATGTTCCCTGACCTAATAATTGGTTGAAGAAAATTAATGATTTAACTGATTTTTCAAATCTGTCCTTCATCTTCTCTCCTCACTGCCTTCTTTCATACTAGAAGATTACATTTCTGTGGCTGAAAGGCAAAAAATCTTATTAAATGTTTATATTCACTTAAACTCATAAGAGCAGTAAGGTAATGGAATATTATTTGAGTAACCTCCCAGCTGTGAGATCAAGGCATTGCTCGCTTTTCTGTCTCCTGGAAAGCTTGCTGTCTTTGGGGGGAGTAAGGAGGAATGAGCCCAACTTCTAAATTTGAAAAATCTGGTGAAGAGTCAGGAAGGGATGGAAGAATGAGAAGCTGCAGTGGGAACACACTTGGGAACTGCTGGTGCTGGGGATGTGCTCTGCAGGTGGATGTGGAAAGAAGATCTGCTTGTGTTTGAAGTACACCACGTGCATTCTTTAGGACCCTTTTCCTGCAGGTTTTGCAGCTTATGCCGTGGCTCATGCAGGGGAAGAGTCGGTTCTGGGCGGGTATATTTGAGGAGGGGAAGCCCTCTGCAGGGGCCTGTCTCTGCCCAGAGAGGTTTCATTGGGCTGATGATGGTTTGCTGCTGAGGCCAGCCCAGGTGCAGTTAGGTCCCTTCATGTTTCAGGGCTGAACAAAATAAAGGAGTCTGATAGCAATTTTTTTGAAAGACGAGTGCACTCAACCATCTTCCTGAGAAGTTCATCTGCATTGTTGCACTAAATTACCCGGGACATCTTTTTTTTCCCGTTTTTACAGCTGTTTCAAGGTAACCTGCAGGAACTGTCATCTCTGTTCCCTTCTGCTGAGTGTTCTCACCCCCAGCATCTTTTGGGGGTTAAATTTGCTGCTGCTTTTGAAGGAGAGTCATTCTGGGCAAAGTGCTGCCTTTTTCTCCTCTTGCAGATGAAGCATCATCGGGGACAGCTCACGTGCAGTTTGTTGCGGCATGTGGGCTGCATGACTAGAGCCGCTCCAGATTGCGGCTTTGGAGCACGTTATCTGCCTGCCAGTGGAGATTTGGAGGAAAGGAGGTTGCATCAAATTGGTCTGTGAGCTCAATGAACACAAGTCTGCATGATGCAGCCTGGCATAGTGGCAGTCCCATGCTGTTGTGCTCCAGATTTGTTGTTCTGTCTTGTATCCTCCCTTGGGTTTTTTAATACATTTTGGTAGATCATTTTAAGGATGCTTTTTCCTTTGCCTTGAGGTCCCCTCCCCCCCCTTTATAATCATAACATCTGCATGGCAACGGCAGCGAGTGTTTCACATGAAAAAATGTTGCTAGAAGGAGCTATTTTTGATCTGCTCTGATGTGATGAGCTGCAGAAACAACTGGGAAAGGGTTGGCACTGTGCAACATGGTAGTTCCCTGCAGCTAGTTGCAAGCGTCCCTTGCTTGTTCCTGTGTAGTTCAAAGGAAATAACATAATCCAGCACCACATCGCAGCTGCATTGGTGGCACTGGTGGTCCAGAGAAGAAGTGGAGAACTGCTTTATTCCTCTGTGATTAATATTTTCACCTCTTACCTCATTCTACCTAAGGCTGTGCAGTACATCTTACAGCCTCTGTGTTATCTCCTGCTTTCTAGCTGATCTATTCTTTACATATTTTATGTTTTTTTTGTTACAGGTTCTAGGTATTTTTGCACAAGGTCTGAGCTTCAGACAGCAAGTGAACTTACCTGGAATCACTACTTCAGGAATACGTGTGGCTACTGATCAGATCTCAGATCTATTTCTGCAGCTGCAGCAATAATTTGTCATCTCTTCTGTTCTAGAGCAAAGTCGTCGAGATGACTTGGAAGCCCTCGGCCATATGTTTATGTATTTCCTCCGAGGCAGTCTGCCCTGGCAAGGACTGAAGGTAGGTTTGAGTTTTAGGTTTTGCCCTTTGAAACTGGTCTCTGCCCGAATGAGAATCTGGTGGGGAAACATTTGCAAAATCCAGCCAGAAATCCTGTCCTTTGTGTCCTTGAAGTCTAACGACAAGGTGTTAGCTTTACGCACCGAAAAGATTTTAAGATAGAAATATGTTACCTACCACTTAAAGTTACCGTTAGCTTAGCTGAATTGGTACAACTCTGGAGAGAAGATTCAGCAGAGGCAGATGACTGTCTGGGACAGGGATGGCAATGAGAAAACTGTTGAGCTGTTGGAGCAGCTTTGCTGTAATGTGACGCTGCCTTGAGCTGGAATTCGACTGGGACACAGTGGCTGTTTATGAAACTCCAGTTGTGGCACACAATCCCCCAGCTGCATCTGTGAAACGTGTTTGTAATGGGAGCAGTTTGATGGTTTTAGACGTGCAGATGGACTTCAGCTTGAAAAACTGGTTTTCTGGCAGAAGTATTGAGCTTGGCTTCCCTCCAGAGACACTGGACACTCAGTGCTTAGAAGTTTATGAAATGTCATGTACAATGTGGAGGGCTGCAAACAATTGAGTTACAGCAACTGCAGCTAACATCCATCAGCTGAATTAACTAGTAGCAAGTTATTTCCTGGCTCTGAAGCTGTTGGTAGTTGCATCTTCGCTTCTCCATCACTTTCCTGATGATTAAGTACTGTGTTCTAACTTTGGAATTGCAGTGAGTGAAGGGATGGAATTTGATCAGGTTAGGAGAAAGCTTATTAATGAAGACAATTAACTCCTGTTAGACCTATTACTACTGCTGGAAAAATGAGACAAGCTTTCAGGCTCACAAACTGTGCAGCAGAGTGCTGCTAAGGTCAATGGCAGTGGCTTGCATGATAGACCTTGTAAAGCTGCTTTGTCACCATCTATCCAGAGTTAGTGTCAGCTTAGCTTTATCAGACATGTGCCAGAAACATTGACAACTCATAAAAGCAAAGAAAGGGTTTTTGCAAGTGTGAAAGTGATTCTGAAAGAAATCAGAATCTTTCCAACCTTAAGTTCACACTTCTGTAAGCGTGTGTTATTCCATTACATATTTTGTTTCTGGCTTAGTTGTACTCATCTGCTTTAAACTGATCCTGTAAATTGTTCAAAAATAATTCCAGGCTTAGACAAGACTCTACAAAATTTCCTCTGTTCAGTGCTGAACTTGATAAGAATTAATTGACACCTTCTTGAAGTCCTGTATTTTTTCAGCTCCAGAACAAACACAGATTCTTCAGCTTCATCTGGAATATGGCATCTTCACTCTATTAGGTTTCCTCAGCTTACTCTTTTGGCCTCTATTGCTGGAGCTAGTCTTGACAGAACATCTTACGGTGCTAATTATGCTGCTGGCAAGTCTAATTGGCATATTTTGAAATGGAGGCAATAAAACCTGTTCTTAGGGTGCCAACTGGAGCAAAGTTCTCTGCTTCAAGAAGGATTTAGGTGGGAAATCTAACTAAAAATTGTTTCATTTTCTTGATTACCAGCTATTTAGTCAGTGCTGTCTAAGTGATAGACACTTTGGGGGTAAAAGGAGAGGTGGTATAGGAACAGCATGGGATTTGGGAGAAGTGTACTGCTGTAAACTGGTTATCTGTGTGGTGGCATTCTATTACACACAGTAAAAACCTGATGTGCCCAAACTGCCATTGCAATTTATCTACTTTTACAGTTGTTTATGAAGGTGTTGAGGTTGTCAATGGCTCTGTGCCTAGGACTGATGTGCAGTATATGCAGCTTTATTTTCTTGTCCCATGAAAGCTTCCCTATACAGTCAGGACTGGGCTGGTAAGAAATCAGCCATGTAAGACACTAACAAGCGTCCTTCCTTACAAGTACTGAAGATGTTTTGAATGTGTCCTTGGATATTCTTTGCCAATAGCACGTAAAATGTATAGTGAGAATTTTAATGAGGTAAGAAAGTATTCCTACTAGTGTAGTCTAGGATGCAGTTCAGTTACAAGGAGCATCTTCTGATACCACCCAGAATCGGCATTAAATACCTTGGTTTTCCTCCCATACAACATGTCGTTTATCACGTGGTTGAACTCTTTCTCCACAACTGTTTTGTCTTTGTGCACTACAGGCTGACACCTTAAAAGAGAGGTATCAGAAGATTGGGGACACAAAGAGAAACACTCCGGTTGAAGTTCTCTGTGAGAACTTTCCAGGTAAAGCCCTAATAGGACCAACTGAGTGCAGTTGGAGGTGGACATACTTTGTTAAATATGATGGTTCCTCTGGCAGAAAGTATGTGGATGATGTGTATCCATTGTGTTGTTTCTCAAGCTGGCAGACAACTGGAGCTGCCGCTATAAATTAGCAGGGCCTGAATGCTTGTGGCTGTGGCTTAAAATGAGCATAACTCTTCTCATCAAGGAGGTTGGACAATGCTCAAGAGGCATGTGTTCCTGCTTTGCATCTTGGCTTCCTTCCAAAAGAGGGCCTCCTTATTTTCCCTCTCTCAAGTGACCATTTTTGGATCTACTGAGTTAATTCTTTTCAAAATGGAAGGTTTTACAGGTGTTAAAATTGTAGGTGGCCAGCTTAGAAGGCGGGATGATGTCTGTCTTTGAATTCCACCATCTGACAGCAGTTTTAAGGAGAGTATTACTAAAGATGTGCTTCTAGCCAAGCCCAACACCTTTGCTCCAGTTAAACAGAAGTCTGCACTGGAGGCAGGAAAGCAGAGTACAAAGTTAAAGCCCTCCCCAGGTACCCTGTGGCCTTCACAGAGTAGGGGCTTTTTGGTGTTTTTTGAAATCCTGACACCAGGGAGAGCACCCAGGTCCCCACAATCAGCCCCATTCCTGTAGAAGCTGTTGTATCACATGGCTCTCTCTGTGTGTGAGGAGCAGCAAGCCTGGAAGGGGATCATTGTTCACTCAAGTCATGCTAATTCTCCAGATGTACTTGCATCCAAAATCCATCCAGTTCCAAGCAGAACAGCTTCAGGTTGGCTGTTCTCATCTTTTTCCCTGATACTTCTTCCTCAGAGCAGATCATACCTGCAGGTCTGGGCTGAAGGGAGATGAGAGAACTTATTTCTGTTCCTTGCTTGCCTGAAAACTGTTGGTCCTCCACCTTTCAGAGGAGTGACGAGGCCAGAC
>VZTL01032252.1:9941-52145 GCA_013400535.1 Scopus umbretta
CTGCTGCCCCCCCCCCCCCCCCTTCTCCCTTTCCCTGTTTAAAACATTCAGAGAGGGTGGCATGTTTTTTATTTTCCTTTTTTTTTGTTGTTGTTTTGTGGCAGACAAGACAGCAAAGGAGTAGTTGAAATTAATGTAGTGCTCCCTGTACTGCAGTTCTCTGTCAGGTCTGATTCATCTAATTTTAGTATTACTATCAGGAACATTGTAACAATTTCTTGGGAACACGAGGTGCTAGTGATGATAAAACATTCTTATTTAAAAAAAGACATACTTTCCTGCAAATCAGGCTTTAAGACATATGTTTGTTGTATAATGGTGAACTGTGGACATTATATTCCACTCAGTTCACCTACTATAAACACCGATCTTAATTTCTGTCCAGTAGAATCCATAATTTCACCAATTATCCAACAAACAGGAGTCATAGAATTGAAACAGAAAGTCAGGGGAATATATAGGCACGTGTGTTTCAAATGATCCAAATGCTAAGCAGAATTCAGAGCAAAATGCAAAGGATAACGGCAGAGGGTTTGTGGGGGTTTTTGATGGAATATCCACTATTCTTCAATATTAGGTATATGTCATGAAAAGCTTACAAAATAGTTATTCATTTTCCTGAAGGTCATCCAGACATAGTAAGTTCATTTCATTTTCCTGACAAGAGATCTAGGCTTGTTATGTACTCCATGAAACATGACAGCAAGTGACTGTCCCTCCAATCCATTTCAACCAAATATGATTTTACACCTCTGAAGAACAGGGAAAGAGAGGAGGTAGCTAAATCTGATCCAACTCTACCTGCGCTCACCCAGGGACTACAGCTGGAGGGAATGCATTGCAGAAATACCTACATGAGCGAGAAATAGTCCAGAGCACACTGCTGTCAGGATCTGGCCTTGCCATGGTGGCAAGGCAGGCAGCAGCGCTCAGTTGCGGAGCAGCTGGCAGGTCTGCCCCAGGCTTGTGCCCAGGGGCTGCGCTGACACCCACATCTTTTCCTCCCTCAAACACGGATGAAACGCTGGCACTGCCTAGGGGGATGAAGTTTCTGCCCTGTGCTGCCTTCTGATGCTGGGGAGGCAGCTGGGCACTGCAGCCAACATCCTGCTAGGGAATGGGCTGGAGAGCACGGTACCATGGGATGGTGCTCAGTCCCGGCCCTTGAATTTACCAGCGTAAGGGCAGCCGGCGTGGGAAGGTGTGAAGGTGCAAAACTGCGTTGTGCATTCAGTTCAGGTTCTGCCAACTCAAGGCACTGTGCTCTGATGTGCAATGTAAACACACACAAAAAGAAAGTGTAGATCTGTGCTTTACTGTGATGCCAATAGCTCATAATAGACATTAAGAATAAAATATTTTGATATTTTGTGTGCTGCGGTTACTTATTTTTCTTCTGTGCAACATCTTTGCTAATCTTATTTCTTTTCTTATGCCACTTTCATCCCTGTCAAATTATCCGTGATCCTTTTCATTTTTCATTTATCTGGACACAACACTTTGTATTCTGCATGGATCTGAAAATGTATGTCACTGGTGATTTGATTTTTCTTGTCACAAATTTTTAATTACTGTCTACCTATCTTATGGCATACAATAGAATGAGATCTTTTGAAATACGGATGCAACTCCCATTTGGGAATTACACATATGCAGACTGACAGTGTAACACAGGCACAACGCATAGGCTTTTAGCATCTTTTCTAGCACTTGTGTTAGTAATGTGATGAGGATGAAGCAGGCGGGTCCTTTCAGAAAACCTGCAGAAGTACCTTGTTAAGATATGGGCAAATGCAGCAATTAAATGGGGTGTCAAGCACTCATGCTAAGAATAAGCAAACAGACAAAACTAATTAGTTAAAATTTGTCTTGGAATAGGTGAATAAAAACAGCTATAAACTATGAGACAGCTGTTAAGTGTTGCCAAATTTTCTCCAGTCTATCTTTTCAGCAATGAAAGTTTATGAAGACACCGAGATATAGCTGATATTTATCTCTTATGATCTTTGAGAATGGAGATACTAAAGAAATGTAAGAAGCTTTCTTACCAATGTTAAAGAGACAGGCATTCTAAAATATATAAATATAAACCATCTTTTTTATATTATTATTTATATAATTGTATAAACATAGTAATAGTGTTGAGATGCCAAGTAACAGAAAATTTCTTTTATATTGTTCCTGAAGAGACTGTGCTTGTAACTTCTCCCGAGTCAATGAGCCTCTCATTGTTTTTAACTTAATCTGCTAGACTTGCCTGGTTCCATGCTGATGATATTGCAACACACTGGATATTCTGCCTAAACATAGACAATTCTATTTCTTAGCTACTGGATACTTAAAATTCAATATTGACATTTTGCCTGAGTGTATTTTGTAATGAAGGAAATTAAGAAAAATTTTAATCATTCAATCCAATGATGACTGGAGTTGTGAACCAGTTAAGTTCACCAATAAGCTAATGGAAAAATTGTATGGGACCAAGACACAAATTTTACATGCAAAATCACAATCTTGTCTCAAATTCTGTGATCATCTACTTTTAAAAAAAAAAATTCTAATTAAATGTTATGGGTTTTCAGTTAAGTATTATTCTACAGCCTGATTTTTAAATGTGAAGAAATAATTTCTGGGAACAAGATATGCCCTTTGATAAGGAAAAGGAAAATCAGCATCTATGGGTTTTTTTTTTTACATTTGGGTAAAATTCCTCAAATTTGCCTGTCAAACTCTAGATTTTCTTTTCCTTTTAAGACAGCATTCTTTTTTACTTCTTTTTCTTTCTTATTTTGAAAACCCTAGAACTTTAACCTCATTTTTGTATAAAATAACTTAAAAAAAATCATTGGAATCGTGTGATCATTTTGAATGAAATATTCTAATGTGATGCATTAAATAGAAAGAAGTTGTTAAGAAATTGCGAAAACTTGCATGAATAATTGCAATCATTTTTTCTTGGCAAAGTCTGGGAGAGCTGCCAAGAACTCTTTCTCTCTGACAAAAGTTCCTAAGCACTACAGTTACAAAAACAGTAAATATGTAAATATTAGTACCAGTAATAAAACTTACAGAGATCACATTTATAGTTAAGTCAAAGGTGGTTGCTGAAACTTTGATTTTGCTCCACTATCACTGCGATCACCAATGAATGCTAAATGTACTGTAACATTTTAGGAAGACATGCATGTGTCTACTAAGACTTGGACAAAGATTTTCTAAGCATAGTGCAGGATGATGAACAACAAACTAAAAACATTTCTGACTGTCACTAACCTGGCCAAAATCCAACATATGGCAGTTTCACACAAAGAAAGGTACAAACAAAAGTCTGCTAAACTTAGGAGCAATAAACAACTCAGAGCTGAGAAAAGCAACAACAATTTCAAGCCAAACGATTCTAATGGGATTTTCTCCTAAACACTTGTCATCTGAACAATCCTGGAATAAAAATTGTGCTAAATGTAAATAAGGGTTGAAACTAGATAGAAAGAGGTCTGAAGGAGACAGGTCTAAGTTTTTATCGGATTTTGAATGTTTAAATTCAGATTTTCAGTTACTAGCCTGACTCCTTGATACTCAGTCATAATTCTCCTTTAAGAGGATGTTTTGACCAATTTCATATAGAATAGGTTCATAGAAATCAGTGGATGTACAACCATTTACACCAGCTCAGGCTCTGCTCTTTTATCTTTCAAACATACAGAAACCTAATTTACCACTCTTGATCATAGTCAGAAGCATCTGACTGATGAAGCTAGAGATTCCCATGAGTATTCATGCCTCAGAAGGGAACTGGGATTACAACTGAAATGTGGATAATATCTCAGTATCACTTGGCAATTTCAGACAACTTACAGTGCATTACCACACTTTCCTGCAATTTGGTGCTTGGATGTCATAAATTACACTGACACACCATTAACATAGTTAAGTAGAGTAAATAATTGATCTCTCCAGAGAAACATTAGAACCCCCTCTAATAACAGCGATCTGCAGCACATGTGAGCAAATCACTATTAGAAACATACATACCTCAATTTCCTTTTTTCATACCTACAGCTAAGCCAAATTACTTGCCTTTTAGTTTCGTACTTTTGGGCTGCTATTCTTGCACTAATGGTAATACAATAGGCCTTTAATATGTAAAATGAGAAAACTAGCTTACCAAAACAAGTTTACAAGATATCCTTGGAACTGCACGTGTGGGGTTTTTTTGAAGAAAAATTAAAAATTGAGTTTTCAGTCTATGCTAATAGAAGTGGTTTTTTTCTCAGTGAAAGAGCAGGAATGAACCCGTAAGGTGGACTACTTTACACAGGACACTAGAGAAACAGCACAACTCTAGAAATAGAGCCAAGTGTCACTGTGAACATAGTGACGTGGCCCTGGCTGTGACAAAGACCGTACAGAGCTGCATGCAGAGCTCATGCAATGTGTTTGGGTCAGAGTTTTCTGGATGTTCGTATGCTAGCATACCTCTGCCAAGAGCCATATTAATTAATGTGGTTCTTTGCTCTCCATACAAAGCATTGCATGGATCAGTTTTTTGGGTTTTTTTTGGTTTGTTTTTTGTTGTTTTTTGTTTTTTTTTAAAAAGCCAAGGGCAAAGTTAGAGCAGATAAAGTAATAGCATCCCTGACTTCTGCAGACAGAGGTGGGTGTTGAAGGCTCAGAGGAAACAGCCTTGGAAGAGGGAAGGCGCAGAAAATGTAGCAACTGCAAAATGAACTTAAGTTGAGAGAGTGTTTTAACCCTGAAACCACTGAGGCATGTGGGAGTGAATACTGATGATTGTGACTGGTGAATACACAAGGTGTTAAAATTACACAATCAGTGCTGCCTCTAATAATGATTTGCAGGACTAAAAACCACAACTAGCTCAGCAAGTTGCTTCTAAGACGTATTTATTCTTCCTTGCTCTGTGGATAATGCATTCTTCTTCCAAAGAAAGGGGCACAGTAAAATCTGTTTTCCGGCATCTTACGTGATCATTGTGAGAGTGAAGAATGCAAAAACCCCCAGGAATTTCTGTGTGGAATTCAAAACCAAAGTTACAGCCAGACTAACCAAGCATTTCTGGAGCTCCCATTCCCTCATTGCTGAGTTCTTGGAATCCATTTTGGCATAAGCAGCAAGCTGAGGTCATGAAGAGGGAGACTGAGCTTTGGCCACTGTAAATTTGGGCAATTCTATTGAATTCCTATTAAACTCTGCAAGTTTACACCATCTGAACACTGATACCCATATGCTTTGCTTCCATTTTCAGTTGCCCAACTCTCTTAAATATTGTTAATTAACAAAGAATCTATGTGTATCTAGCACTAGCTAATAGAGAGAAAATTCTTCAGCATTTTCAAAGCATTTTTATTTTCTGTGTAATCCCAAGTACTGTGGGAACACACATAGTTTTCCCTGATTGTTACAAAATTACGGTACCATTGTGAAACAAAAATGCTGCCTAAAAAGACCCAGTTAGGACTGATATTTATGGACAAACCTGCCAATAAGTCAGTTGCACAGAGCTTCACAAATACTTTAGGAAATTAAAGAGTGAGCTAGTTCTTGGCTTTGTTACCAACTACCTTGCTCAAGTGTCCTTCCATGAACTGTTTCACTTTTTAGTTTGTTGTTGTTTGTTTGTTTTTTGTTTTATTTTTTCCTATTCACACTTTGGTATATGTTTGTGTTCAATAAAGGATATGTCTGTGTCCTGGTTTTGGCTGGGACAGAGTTCATTTTCTTCCTAGTAGCTGGCACAGGGCTGTGTTTTGGATTTACCATGAGAATAATGTTGATAACTCACTGATGTTTTTAGTTGTTGCTCAGTAGTGCTGACACTAGTCAAGGACATTTCAGCTTCCCCTGATCAGCCAGGAGCACAAGAAGCTGGGAGGGGGCACAGCCAGGACAGCTGACCCAAACTGGCCAAAGGGCTAC
Source organism: Scopus umbretta (assembly GCA_013400535.1). NCBI lineage: Eukaryota > Metazoa > Chordata > Aves > Pelecaniformes > Scopidae > Scopus > Scopus umbretta. The sequence continues at coordinate 15,879 of VZTL01032252.1, forward strand.
TCCATACCATACGATGTCACGCTCAGTCTATAAGCTGGGGGAGTTGGCCAGGGAGCAGCAATCGCTGCTCGGGGACTGGCTGGGCATCAATCAGCGGGTGGTGAGCAATTGCATTGTGCATCACTTGTTTTGTATATTAATATTATTATTTTTTTATTATTACTATTGCTATTTTATTTTCTTTTATTTCAATTATTAAACTGTTCTTATCTCAACCCATGAGTTTTCTCAGTTTTACTCTTCCAATTCTCTCCCCCATCCCATGAGGGAAGGGGGAGTGAGTGAGCAGGTGTGTGGTGCTTAGTTGCTGGTTAGGGTTAAACCACGACAGCCTGTCAATATGTAAATTCTTGAACAACTGTAAATTATGCAAGATAATTTAAATCCTGATTCCTGAAGTTTGCAAGCACAGTTATTTTGATTTTTTTTTTTTTTGGCATTGGTTTTTGTTCATTATGCTGCCCTCTTACTATGGGTTGCAGATGAGTTTCTAAATGATACAACAAACTAGTACTCATCCTTGCTTTGTACCTGAATAGGAATCACTGGTATGCACTTGAATTCCATGTAAAGTGTTGCTACAATATAAGAAATATTTTTTCTAACTTACTGATCATTTCCATTGTTCCAGCACATGGAAGAAAAAATGGCATTGATGATTTAGAATGCATTCACCTTTTAGAAAACCTAATTTGGCTGTGACTTGCTTTGTATGAAACACATCATTGCTTCATTTGTCGCCACAACTGTTTGAGATAATGGATCAATGTGCCACAGATTTTAAAACTTATAGAACTCACACACTCTCTGATAAAGGGGTTACTATGAAGCAATGCACAGAAGCTAAAATTTGCTGAAGAGGAACAAGTAAGTGTAGAAATCAGACTGTGTGGGGTATGGAAACCCAAAAAACTGACAAAGCATCAGGTTGTTTGACTATTAAAGAACAAGAGAGGAGGAAAGAAGGAAAGAGAGAGAGAAGAGGAGCAGAAAAGCAAAAGAAAATGAGAGAAGGTGAGAAAATGAAATTAAGTAATCCACCCCAGACATGCAAATAAAGAGATAAGCATGGGAATGCTCAGCACAAATGGACTCACATTTTGGAAATTCTGACAAGTGTTATAGACCTATAATAGGATGACATTCTTGATCAGATGAAGGATATTGATCTGACAATAAATGTAACTATTACGAGCTATACAAATGTTTCAGGTAATAACATCAAGAGAAGGAAAGACTGGCCACTGGAAGCTCCAAGTCCAGTTTGCATTTGTGGTTTTCATACCATACTAAAAATATACTGGTGGCATATGCCGTTTAAAGAACAAAAAAAAAAAACAAAACCAAAAAAACTGGGTTATTAAACCAGCTCTTAGATTTAGCACAAGTGATGAAAGGTAGCCATGTGTTCACATAGCTGAGGTATGAATCATTTCAGGGCTAGTAAGTCATCCCAGATATTCATAAGCCATCTGTTAAGTGAAAGAGCATTAGGTGTACACAGTGCTAATAATTCTTACATTTAATAATTATGCTCAGCATGACACATCATTTGGAACAGCAAAAAAGTACTTTTGGATACTCACAAAAATGTCATATGGGATTTTAAATATAGTAGGTGATGGTATGTTTGCGTAGGTGATGGTATGTTTGAGTGGGCAGTGATAAAGAAGAGGAGCTTTACACATAAAAGGTCCTGCTCTGAGAATATGCCTATTTTATTTTCTTACAAATTCCAAATATTAATTTTATCTGCGAGATCGTATGTTTTCTTTGGAGCTGGTCAAAAGATTCTCAGAAATAAAAGTAAGAGAAAAGCAGAATGCAAAGAATGCTAATATTCTGACAGGCTCAGTGTGTTTTGAGTCCAGATTAATGCACTGCGGTTTTCTCTCATATATTGTATTCCATTATAAATTCTAGTGGACAAATTCCAGAGCAGCAGTCCTCAGCCTTGACTGGTCCATGGCAACAATACTGAGCAAATAATGTACTGGTGACAACATTCTCTCCCCCTGCCTTGACTACAGAAATGCTGTCATCTTTATCCTTAATTTCCTGAAATACTTCAAAAAAAGTTTGACAATCCTCTAAACAGCTTGTTGTGTCTGAGAAGAGAAAGGACACCACCTCTGGAATGAATAAGTCTTCTGAGTCCAGGCTGCAATCTTGTGTCTATTTGGTAGACATGTGATGACATGGCTTTCAACCATGGTACTGCATTGCATTCCCAGGGAAAGGGACTCTATTAGTAAGAAGCTGACAGTTCACAAAGATCCAGGTAAACCATTGCAGCAGGACAGGAAAGTTGTTTCCCTCTCTGAATGATGCAACCAGTTGAAGATATGGCAAAAATCAAATGAGTACTAGCTATAATGGTGGCTTCAATAAACGTTCATATATCTTTCATGGTATAGCTATCTGGTGCTCATGAATTCAGAAAAAAACTAGATAAATTCTTTATAAACATGTAAATAAATATGAACATATCAGAAGGATGATATTTTTCATCTTTTCAAATTGTAACAAAAACAATACTATGAATTGTACATAAACTACTAAGTTTATAGAACAAAATGGTGACCTAATGCTACTGGAAATCAGAAGCACAAAGTCTGATAAATTTAAGCATCACAATAACTGTTTTAACATGTCAGCATGACGTGTTTTTGTTATGTGTTCAAATCTACTAGACATAACCTAGGCATATGACTTCTTAAACTGACCATTCAGTTCATATTTACCAAACACTAACCATCATCAGGTCTCTCTCTACTTTCTTTCTTCTGCTATGTTGCAATACATTTTTGTCTTATCATATTTCTGGGAAACCTGAAAAGCCTTTAGGAGAGCCAAAGGGTTATTTCCAATTAAAAAAAAAAAAAAATCTTGTGTTGTATGGGTCCAGTACTTGCAATACTGTGCTCAGGAATAGAGTATAAAACCTTAGCAACATAACATTTTTTCTTTTCCATGACAAAAATAAGTTGTTTCTCAAAATGATTTCTTCTGAACTCAAGGAAACTCAGAGTACCCAAAGATGCAGTAAACTTTTCACCACAGACACACTTAGCTAAACAAGCAGCTTTAAATTCTTCCCTCCCTTCCTCACCTCTTCTCAGGAGTGCAAATAGAAGGCTCAGGAATAAATATTAGAAAATGGAAACTTTCAGCTGTAAGTCACTATTCAACTCTTGATGAGGTCAGGGGTAAGGCACTCATTTCTGAAAAATGTTTGCAGTCCCTTGTGATGTCCTGAAGCCAGTGGATCTCAAGCAGTTCGTACCAGTGAAGACCTGTGACTTTACAAATCCTGTTCTTGTTCTTGGTTCCTTTTTTGCCCGCTGCATCCCCAAAGACACTTCCCAGAGGAGTCCCACTGCTGAGAGTCTGAAGTCTGACACTAAATACAGAGAAGGAATTGTCCTCATAGGAAATACTCCTTGGTAAGGGCTGATGATAGTTGGGGGAAGCCATAAAGACTATGCTTCTGTCCTTGCCATACCCACATAGTAAATGAAGATCATCTAGTTTCCATTTCACTCCAGTGGAGTACTACTTAAGCATTATGTTATGATATGGGGATAAAATGATGATGAAGAAGGCAAGACATTGGTGAGGGAAGGCTATGCATAGTTATAACTACCATTTTGTGCTTGGAGTGGTGGAGCGTGGAAATAACATGTTTCATCCTGCCTGTGCTGACAAGTTTTTCACTGGAAGAGAAACCAGTGTTTCAGTTTGACATCTGTATCCCTACACTTTTGATCTTAACATGGAACTGTAATTTCACAAGATCAAAGTCTATCTAGACAAGAACAAAGAGGACTGGCCATATTGTTTTGAGAATTTTATGAATCAAGAATGGAAATTCAATCAGGCAAAGTGCAATAAAAATGAAATGTAGTTTGACTTTCATCCTAACACAGGAAGGATTTAGGTTTAATTTGGTTCAGGTGTGAAAGATTTTTGCTTACTTTTCTTCTTGTTTTAGCTGCTGTACACAGTAGGAAGATGTTATATTTGTGAAATCCCATAATCCACCAGAATGGTGTTACAAATACCTCTAAAGTGTTATGATTTAATACCAGTTTCAGTTTAATGCAACACTCATTATATTAGATTTAGTTTGCTATTTTTAGAATTTATGCTTTTTAATTCAATCAGTTGGGGTTTTTTAGAGAGGACAAGGTTCAGAAATACACATTTTAAACATTAAAAATGCTGTAAAACCAAGAAAAAGAATAAAAATAACGTTGATACAGTCTGAGTTGAGAGAAAGATGAAGAGGAAAATCATATACAAGAGGAAAAGTTGCATTAATGTGCAATGTACTCATTCAACTAATTTAACCCATAATGTTTTCACTGTTTGACAGTAATATTTGGCTGTTGGATACTAACTCCGATACTGATGAACAGTATTGAGAATACAACTCTTAGTTTGGACTCCTAACCTAAAAGCTGTATATACAATTTTCTCACACAACAAACATCGGTTTAAATGCACATATATGTGCAGAGTGTTTGGAGCAGATTGGTATCTCCCAGCTTGATACTGTTTCTATTCAGTAGGTGGTGTAACTGTGTCCACTTCTGGGACTTTTTTTCCCTGCTCCGTGATATTTGAACCGTCCTTCCTAGTGGCACAGTTTCACAGGAAAAACGGAGAACACTTCCTTAGAGCCTTGCACTATGAATAAGCAGTTGGCTTATTGCTTGAAAAATGAAGATTTGAATCTCTTGGGTCTGGGAAGGAAACCAAATTACTTTTTCTGCCTAGAAGCACTAAGATATTGTTTAAAGAAAGCCACCTCGCACCTCTCCTCTCTTTATGCTTTGGATTCCAGGCATGAAAAGTCTGACAGCTGGAAGGCTTTCAGACTCCCCTACATTTTGCATTTCATTAGATACTAGATGCTTGCTGGAGAAATATGCTATACAAAGGCATTATATATCCCATCATGTACTATACAAATTGGTGTTAATATTTTCTAAGCCCAGACTTCCAGTTGGAATGAACTTTTACAATATCACAGCACATATTGTTAAATACCTTCTAATTTTGCTTATAGAATTTAGGTTTAATGAGGATTTGAACTGTGATCTTTTAATGTGATCACTTAGTTCATTAAAACACTGCATCACCTACACAAATCTCATTCGTGAAGTTCATTGCAGTGAATCACAGCACAGCACACATGACTAACTGCAAAGTAATACAAAGTTTTCCTACATCTCTACGGTGCAGTCCCCACTGGGTTCTCACACTGAGGGCTTTTCAGAGACTGCTGTTCTGAAATAATAATGAGAAAGCCCATTAAAAAGATCCATCTTTAAAGAATGGAACTTATTTTATGGTGAGCCTACAGAATGTGACATTCATCATTCTGCTCTAAAGTTCCTGTTCATTCAATATTGCAAACAAATAATGAAAATTATTGCATTTGGTCAAAGTTTAGCATGCTGAGATTTTTCTATTGTCTAAAAGAAGAGGACAGAGTGAATGAAAGGATAGGAAAACAGACATCACAAGATAAAGAGAGAAAACTTACATGATATGGAACTTGAAACTGTTTACCGGTCCCTTCCAGGGCTCTCCAGGAGCAGACCGGAGATTTTACAATAGTTGAGCATTTGAAAGCAACTAGTTCTACAATTCTACAAGAATTTTCAATGCAGCTTTTCCTTTTTAATTGTTTTCATTACTTTCAGTTAGCTATTTAGAATTTCTGGTTGTCCTGTTAATTTGTACAGTTGCTAAATGGAGGACAAGCATCCTAAGCACATAACAGGGGCAGGGCACTTTGAAGTTTAGTATTCACATGCACAAATAAACCTGACACTGCAAACATTAAGGATTAAGAATTTTTTAATCCAATCTTTGGAATCTTTGCTGTCAGGGTTAGATGCCTGCTTTAGCCACATCCCACCCCAGTGCTGCTGGGAAAAATTCTGAAAGCAAATACTTACTAAATTCCTCATCCCTGCTTCTCACTGTCTGCAGAAAGAAAACCAGGGCTGACAGGCTGCAAAGGACCCATGGGATCTCCCAGACAAATTGCCGAGAAATGAATATTCTGCTAAATATTTGGATGACAATGAAGGTGGGCTGCAAAGCACCTTTGTAGGATTGAGGAAAGATGCCTGTTGCTTGACTGAGTAACCTGTAATATATTACTTCAACTTCCATCAAGATTCAATGACTTGACTGAAAATTATCCACATATTTTCCTATTTTAAATTTTGTGGAAGAATATTTTTTTTATTTAATAAGTTTTCCATATAAATTTTTCTTTCCCCCCCCCCAATCAAAATCAGTATTTATTCCCCTTTAAAATAATAAAATAATTTTTGACTAAAAATAGAAAAAGTTTAGTGACCATGCCGCTTGATTTCTGGTAAAGGCTAGAAAATTTTTGGCAAAAAAAAAATACTGACATTTGAATGAAAAAAAAAAATATATACACACAGCTATGTACAAAATACACACAGAAGGATGATTCTTTCTGTAAGCCTTTCTTTACCCTTCATATTTTCAAGCTAAATCTAACTTCATTTAGTACTTATGAGGCATGCTCTGCTCCTTGAGTATGTGACACTTGGCAAAAGCCTGAAGTGCCCAGGGGTAGATTAGCGTGCAGAGACAGTGCACGGGATAAATGCAGTTCACCATATGGCTGTCCAATTTATCACCCAGACATCGCCAAGTATGAAGGGTGTATAAATTATATTAACCTAATCAAAATCCCTCTATCAAAAATAATTGAACAAGAGAGCTTCTATTTACAAATATGTGATCTAGCCATGAATGCCATACTCTGATACTTTATAGCAGCTGGGTAGCAGCTCATGGTTGTCCCCCTAATATGTGAGATAAGGCACCACTCTGGCTGATTAAATATGACAGAATCTTTCCCACAGAAGGATCAGCTTGTATAAGCTCTTCAAGAAAGTGCTGAATATATTTACCTGGACAGTGTCAAGTTATGCTGCACCGTTATTATAAAATTGACAAGTAAGGTGCTAAAGGTAAACAGCAGTGGATAATGTAAAAGGGCAGGGAAAACCAACAGTCAACAAGACATGAGGAAAAAAGGAAAGGATCTTGGTGGAGAGTTCTTCTTATGCTAAGTCACTTTAATGCATACAGCTGAAGAAAAAAATATTTTTTTAATCATAGGACTGTTACAGGCATTCCTCTAAGTCAGAGTGCACTGAAAGAAGCATTTTTAAATCTGATAATCAGAGGTAGAGAGACTGCAATAACAGAAGAAGGTATGTCCCAGAAAAATGACTTTTACAAAGAGAGTCAGGGTCCTGATCTTTGGGACCTTGCAAATAGCAGTTTCTGATTAAGCTGAGCTGGGAACCTCTGGGAGAAATAAAGGAAAAACCAAATTTTTCAAAATAGCTTGAATAATAATAAATTTTAAAAACCATTTATCCGGAAATAAATGACTAATTTATTCCCAGAATTCTTCATCATTTCTGAATAATATACGTGATGAAGTGTGAGAATGATGCTTGATTAAATGAGGTCCCTGGAGTGCATCAGAGGAGATTTAGTCTGGAAAACAGCATCTGCTCTCTCTTTCTTTCCTTCTCTCAATGCTGTGTTGTTTCCACGTTTTACAGCATATTACCCTCTTTCATTTTTAACAGAATAGGACAATATTTATTCAGATTTTTCTGCAGTGGCCATACAATGGGTCTTTCAGTGTGAGGGTCTGAAAAATATTGCTGAATGCTTATTTATTTTTCCTGGTTGGAATAGTAATTACCTTCTCTTTGTCAGTCACAGGTTATACAAATCTAAGTCATTATCTGACATAATCATGCCAGTAAATTTAATTCAACTGGCTTCTTCCCAGACTATTTTTTTTTTCCATATTTTTGTTCGTACCAACGCATCCAATATTGAGTATCATGGTTACAGTATAGCAGTAATGAGAGCTAAACACATATGTCAATGATCAACAGTTGGAGATGTTACCACTTTTATCCTTTGACATTGCAACCAGTTTTATAATGATGAAATGCATATGCATTGTCTGACACAGCTGTGTTGTACATATCTAGTCTTACCCAGTTCTAGAAGCTGAGGCCATGAATAGCTTGGTTGGAAGGCCAGCTGAAAGTCCAAGTTATTGGAGTTCAGATGCAAAAACCCACAGTGAATTTTGAAACACAGAAATAAAACAAGTTAGCATATCATATTAGCCCCACTATTGCTGGTATTTGGGAAGATAAGGTTGCAGAAGAAATCCTGAATAATCACAAGAATGAGGGAAACTCAATGGTGTAATCACATCTCATATTTAATGGGTATGTTTCAACTTTTAAATTGTTATGTTCTCTCTGTGATCTTCTGCTTTGCTCTTTTGGACTCTTAGTGGGACTATTGTGCTTGGTACACTCACTAGGCTTGTGTTCTTCTACCTTCATCTAATGCCATCCCCTCACAGACCTACTGCAAATGTGTCATTTGCAGTGTACCTCAGAGTAATTTAACTAGGGAAGAAATTACTTTAAAAAAACCTTGTAAGGTTATCCTTAATATTACATGCTTTATTTTTGGTGTAATCAGTGAAGATTTGGAACAATATCTCCTGTTTTTTGGTTTTGGTTTGTGGGGTTTTTTTGGTTTTGTTTTGGTGGTTTTTTTTCCCCTTTGACACAACTCCAAAGCAACCCACTGAAGCGAAACCAGAAAAAGCAGCAGTGACATACAAGACACACTGTCTCTTCAGAATTGCCTAAACCTTTCCACCAGACTTGCTGCTTAAAAGTAGTTATTTAAATGACCCAAATGAAAATTAGGACCAGACTTCTCCCTATCCTTTCGTGTAGCAAAGATACCTGTGCACAGTGTACCCAGAACAAAGGAATGATATTGCCATATCTAGATCCTAGGGTTGCCTTTCTGGTAACTGTCTGGAAACCAGGCTGTCCTGGTTTCCACTGGGATAAAGGTAATTTTCTTCCTACTAGTTGGCACAGTGCTGTATTTTGGGTTTAGGATGAGAACAATGCTGATAACACTCTGATGTTTTAGTTGTTGCTAAGTGGTGCTGACACTAGTCAAGGACTTTTCAACTTCCCATGCTCTGCCAGGTGCACCAGAAGCTGGGAGGGGGCACAGCCAGGACAGCTGACCCAAACTGGCCAAAGGGCTATTCCATACCATATGGCGTCACGCTCAGTATAGAAACTCGGGGGAGCTGGCTGGGGGGGCAGGCAGCAACCACTGCCCAGGGACTGGCTGAGGGTGTCAGTTGGCAGGTGGTGAGCAATTGGTCACTTGTTTTTCCTGGATTTTGTTCCTCTTTTCATTGTTTTCCTTTTCACTACAATTTATTATTATCATTATTATTTTATTTCAATTATTAAACCGTTCTTATCTCCACCAAAGTTTTCTTACCTTTGCCCTTCAATTCTCTCCCCCACCCCAGTGGCAGGGGAAGGGTGAGCGAGCAGCTCTGAGGTGCTTGGTTGCCGGCTGGGGTTAAACCATGACACAGGCCCAACTGTCTGATAGTAACATGCAGTGATTAAAAAAAAAAAACCCAAAACACCAGCCAAGAAGGACATTGTTGCAAAGTGCACAGTAGTAAATATTGTGCCAGAATCTGGATGCCACAGAAGAAAGGGACAGACTAAAATAACCTGATCAATACCTTTGGACAGTCCTCAGATCTCTAAAACATATAAGCCTGGCACTATCTTTCAGCAGTGTCCTAGCCCACTATCTGAACGGGATTTTCATCCTACTTTCTCTTGCTGTACTCGCACCATCTGCTTGCAAGTCATAGTGCTATGGGAATATTCAGTACCTGTGACAACAGCAGGTTGGATAAAAAAAAAATCCCATTGTAACAGTGTACTTACTCAGCATCAGAAATAAATGACAGAAGATGGCTGGTATGTAGGTGGCCAGATGCCTGTCCACAAATAGCCTCGGATTAATAATGGGTCCAGTGGGTGGGGTTTTTTTTTGTTGGGGTGTTGGGGGTTTTTTTTTGTTTGTTTGTTTTTTTAAGTAAAACTGTTCAAACACTTCCAGTATGCATTGCTGCTTCATTAGCACACATTTTCTCCCTACTATGTACTACATTTGACTAGAAAACCCATTTTTACAAGAAGATGTTACACCAATATTAACTAGCAACAAAGATAATATTAAAGATAAAAAACTGCCATTGAGTTATTACAAGGCTGCAATTTGCTTGAACATTTTTATGAAGTTATAAAACTGGATTCATATCTATACCTGATTATGAACAGCAACATATCCCTGTGAGTTAATAATTACAGTCTTGTTTTTACTTGTTGACAGTCTATGCCTAATTGCTGTCTGAAGAGAATTTAAACAGATCAATTCAAAACCAACCATCTAAAGAAAGGTAACATGGTTAACATGTATTTATTCGGGACTGCAAAGTTTTTATACTTTATTTGGATATCTCTATCTAGCTAGCTCGTTGAGAGAATAAAACACCAAAAGGCATTATGTGAAAAGAGATAATTTACTAGTCATTAAATCTTTTAATTCTTTGGGGTTTGCAATGCTGTTAATTTCCCTGTATTTAGAGCAAAGCAGAGAGTACAAAGATTTCCGATTTCTAAACTTAGATCTTCCACTATCTAGCCATGAGCAACAAATTGTTGACAACCAGACTCTCCCCAAGTGACGGTCTGTTTGTTTCTTAAAACTTTGGATGATCTCTGATCAGGTCCCATGGACTGAATATCTTTTAGAGCTGGAGTGCGTTAAGCATTCTCTGAAGGTGTATTTTCCAGTTTTGTTTCAGCTGAAAGGAATCCAGGTCATATTCCGAGAGTGTTTTGTAAGGTGGACCTGGGAACAGTAAGTGGGGATGATGCAGAGATTTGCTTCAAAAGCATAACTGTCATCCACATTAAGTCAGAAATGCCCTCATGGTGTTGCACTGTTGTTTAGGAGCAGTAATACTAAAACCTGACTGGTTAGTTGGGTAAACAGGAACGACAGAATCTTATCTTAAACCTTTTATCATCCAGCTTTCAGAAAGGATATCTCTATATAAAGAATAGGCACCTTTATCACACCAGAAGGTTTTATTATTTTTATCTGGAATGTCATTTGAAATTCAGGCTTGCGTGTGTTCTTTAACAAGCCAGCATCACCACTGCTTCTAAAAGTCCCAGATATTGTGTGAAAGATAAAGCAAGGCTACACAAATTTTTTTTTCCCCCTATCAACTTCTTTCTCTTTATTAAAATGCCAAGTCTGATTTCTTTTAAATATAATATTTAAACTGTAGCTAATGGCTGAGATATAATAAGCAAGCATACTACCCACTTTGGAGAAATGTGGTTCTGCCTGAAAAGCATTAAGTGATTCCCTGCTTGACAGTGTACATTATCTGGCAAGAAAACTGTGTTCTCTTTTATATTTATCCAATGTTATGGGCTCCGTACCAAAGTTGAGGAAAATACTAATTGTCACTTGTTGCGTTGCTGTTTGTGGTTGCAAAATAAGACTCATACATAAGTGATCTAATACAGAACCCATAAATACATATATGCATTCACACAGTAAAAGCAGCACAGTAAAATATAGTTATTTTGTGTTATTCTTCATTTTCATTAAAAATTCTAGAATCAAAGAAGTTGAGAAGTAAGGGACCCAGCGGGATCCTGGGCTGCATTAAGAAGAGTACTGCCAGAAGGTCAAGGGAGGTGAGCCTTCCCCTCAGCTTGACACACTTGGGAGTGCTACACCCAGTTCCTCAGTACAAGAGAAACAAGGACATACTGGAGCAAGCCCAGCAAAAGGCTGCAAAGATCTGACATACAAGGAAAGGCTGAGAGAGCTGGGACTGATCAACCGTGAGAAGAAAAAGCTCAAGGGGAATCTCAATGTGCATAAATACTGACAGGAGTAAAGCAAATGGACACAAACGGAAATATTTAAAATTCTATTTTAAAAAAAAAGAAAGAATTTTTTTTAAATTTTTTTTTACTGTGAGGGTGGTGAAATACCCAGCACAGCTTGCCCAGGGAGGTTGTGGAGTCTCCTTCTTTGAAAATATTCAAAACCCAGCTAGACATGGTCCTGGGCAACCCCCACACTAGCTGACCCTGCTCTGAGCAGAGGGGTGGACTAGATCATCTCCAGAGATTCCTTACATTCAAAGAATACTTTCAATAGTAATATCAGATTAATTTCTCTGGTATCAGTGAGTTTCTGAAGCAGATTTATCAGGAAACATTAAATATATTTAAATAAATAGCTAATCTCATCAAATTAACAGTAAAGGCTTAATATAAAGGGAAATTGGAATGGATTTAGTAAATTAGTGTGCTAAGTGACAGGTTAATTGCTCTGCAGATCATCAAGCAACATATTTATTTGGCAACAAATAATTTAACCAACCAACAATTTAACTAGCCTGTTAACAAGAAAAAAAAAAATCTTTCTTAGGCATTTACTCATATTTTGGTTAATAATTTTAGTTAGTGAACTTTTTCACAAGCAGTTTGCTTTCAGCTTTCATTCAGTATTTATTACTTGCAACTGAAGCAAGCAATGGGTCTCTAACTGCATTTTAAACTAGCTGCTTCTTAAGATGACTGCAACCTCAGCTGTTTTCTCTTGTGGGGTGGTGGGGTGTTTTTTTGTTGATGTGTTTTGGGTTTTTTTGTTTCCCCCCCCACCCCGTAGGTAGGCCAAAGAGCTATGAAGAGAAAGCACATAACAATGTGCAGCTGAAGAACTGCCTCAAAAATAAATCTGGAACACAGTGCAAACAATTCTCCTCTAATGAAAAAGGATTCTTTGGAGCACAGAATTGAAAAAGGCTACAAACCTGACCAACATTCAACCCCCAATATTATTCATATTTTTCCACATTTTTAAAAGATATTAATCTGATTCTATCCATATTTAATGTGCATGAAAGTAATGGAGATAAATGTATGCCATTATTAGTAGACACTATTTCAGTTCATTTATCGTCTTTCCCACCACTTCTACTGAAAGCATAAGAAAATCGAAGTGTGCATTCATCTTTAAGAGACAAAAGAAAAATAACTGGGACGTATACAGGCAAAATTCAGTCTCAGACAGACCAATCTTTCAGAAGGCCTCCCATTTGCCTGCAAAAGAAACACCAACCACACAAAGCACGACATGCCCTGTGCAAGGTCACATGAAAGGCAGGGAAGGTGTCTTCCAGGTCCTGCATGGTACAAGAGCTTCTCTTTGCCACACTTGGTAAATGGGGCCAAGGAATATATAGGAAATTCATGACTACACTGGGAACACATTCGTTTCAAGTCTCAAAGCAGGCAAACAGAATATCTGCCAGAGACCTCTTATTCTCTCTTCCTAAAAATCTTCAGAAATCTTACCAGATTTCTTAGAACACAAAAGCCAAACGTACAGCAACTTTTAAAGAAAAGAACATGGAAAATTTCAGGTGCTTTAATATCACTAGCAAGGCTAAAGATGTACTTATTTCACTGAGAAGCTTTGAGTTTTTAGAAATTTAAGTAATCCATTAAGAGAAAATTCTTGGAAACCCATGATTTGATCACCACATACACATAATTCCCAATTATTTCAATAAATAACTATTGATCTTTGTTTGAATATCTATTGAGTTTAACTGAGTCAAGAACTAAGTATTGACCAAAACAAAGAGGAGGTCAATACTTACATTGAAGGAAAACTTATCTTCATCTTCACTGAAAGCATGAAGCCAATAGGCCAAATATTTGCCCTAATTTATTCATCCTTTGTAAATCTTGGAAATTCCACTGGTGTAACTGAGTATTAAAAAAAATTATATATAATCTAGCATATATAATTCACAGTGGTTAGCTGAAATGAATTCTTTCTATTTTGACTGTGTCAAGGGGAGAAAAGACTATTAAGTTTATCCTGCTACCACCGTAGGACTCAGCAGTTGGGACTAACTGTTCTCCAAAAGTACTGCAAGTTTTCTTTTTTTGCTGGTGTCAATGCATTATGAAGCACAAGAGGCACCCTAGGGCAACATACACTCTCAGTGCTCTTAAGAACTATTCTGCAAATTCTACAAAGGAGAAAAACTATTTAATGAATAAAATAAAGATGTTTCCCCTCTTACATGGAGTTTTTATTTCAGTTGAGCATGTTGTTGAAGAGATTATATATGATTAAGTCTCCAACAGGTAAGTCATGTAAGATGGACCAGATGACCTCTACATATCCCTTCCCACCTATATTATTCTACAATTCTATAGAGAAAGGATGGCATGACAAAAAAAACATATTGTTACACACTTGTAAGAAGTGTCCAATAGATAAGTAAAGACTCATTCAGTGGCTCTTTGACAAGAATAATTATTTTAAATCAGAACAAAAGCTGTAGTAGTTTTATTCTTAATTTTTTCTTTTACATAATTGTAAATTCAAATTCTTCTGGTATTTAAAACCTTTTCTAGTTAGGAACAGAAGTTTTTCATTTGGTGTAGAACAAACACCATGCTTACTGATATTTGAGTCATTATTTTCCTTGCAATTTAATCTGACCTAAATATGTAGCCTACAATGACAAACATATTATAAATGAGCAATAGGTGACATTTTTATCACATCTTATATGAAACATTTAATCATATCTGTTCTGCGTATTATACGAATTAAATATGTATTCATCTAGCATATTGCTCTGGAAAAACTCATATGGTGTGTATAAAAGGCAACCTTTAACATGTTAATGTATCTAAAATACATTTCCCAGAGAGAAAGTCTTTGCTGAAAGAAGTAGACATTGCATAGTAGGGAAAAACAGACTACTTTTTTTTCAGAAAAAAAATATTTTATTAGGAATGAAAGTGTTCATACACTGTTAAAATGCTGCTTTACTGGAAAAAAGTACGTGCCTTTTAATGAAAACACTAATAATATAGGGGAACTGCTAATTTATACAGAACAGAGAAGATTTAACACCTGGCTTTTGAATACACAATTCAATTGTCGTTTCAATACAAAAGCAAAGCTCTCATGCAAAGGATTCAATTTCAGGTAAGAGCTTTTATATTTATTTTCAACCTTGTGTGATGAAGAATCAGTGTGTCAGCTTCTTTGTTTTAATATTGCCATTTTGCTTGTGGGTGGTAGTCACACTGTCTTGGACAAAGCCTGCTACAACACTATTTCTGAGGAGAAAAAGCCCAGTAAGAAAAAAGGATCTAAACAATCTCATGCCTTATCTCTTTAAAAATCTCATCTTCTGAGCTTTTTTTTTTTTTTTTTCTTTGTTTCACTAAAATCCCCTTACATATTTCATTTTGATTGTGGTTAGCCTTCCATCTTTGTCACTTTTGGGGGGAAGAGGAAAGTAAATGTAGAGATTGACATTTTAATTTCTATCTGTCAAGAATGAAATATCTGAACGAGCACACACTCTAACAGGGCAGGGGAAACTTGACTGAGATCTTCACACTAGATTCAGGTGAGGAAAGAGAAATTAGAAAAAGTCTCTAATGACCCATACTGAGGAAAAACTGTATTTTACTGGGAGGGGGCATCTTATTTTTGGATAAAATTTGAAATTGCAGACGTGTAAGTGAGAACAAAATAAATTATTCCTGTGCTACTTGATGCTGATTATGCCAGAATCAAGGCAGGTTTTCCCATTATCAGCTAAACTTTTATTTCTCCATAGATCTCCATCTCCTCAAAAATAGTACAAAAATGCATGTTTATTCATAAAGTTGAGCTATAAGTCAAGGAGATGCATCTCGCTGTTTTTATATAGAGTGAGGAGGTGTATTTAGACTGTAGTTGAAGTATCCAGAACCTCTGTCTCTCTTACAACTATAGACAAAGAATGAGGATATTAATTTCGATATGCTAGTATCATCTTTTATGAACACCTGTCCGTCTTTGGGGATTTGTTGATCTCTTAATAAAATATTGACTATTTATCATATATACTTTTTAAATAAAAGCAAGATGGATAAAAATAAAAAATAGGATTTCTTTTTTCATAAAAACTAAAGAGAATAAAAAGCTGCCCTTTCTAGAAATTGGTTGGGTAAGATATGGAGGGAAGAAAAAAAAAAAATGGTGACAAGTGTTTGCTAGGAAGTGCTAAGAAATTAGCAAGGGAATTTGAGTGTTAGAAGTAAAAATCATCTAGCCATTCAGCAGCAATCTATGAAAGAAATGCACTACAACAAAGTAATTAGACTTCGTAAAAGCCTAACTGCATTTGGAGTATTCAGTCCAGCTTAAAAAAACCCCAAAAACTTAAGATCTCTAGATTTGCAGATTTACTGGGTATTAACCCAAATTATGCCTATAATTGTGATTAAGTATTATGATTTTAAAAAACTACTATTGTGTGTCATGAAAGAATTATTTGTGAGCCAATAACAAGCTCCAAATGTTCCAGCTCTAGTTTGACATAGTTCCAAAGGTATTTAATGATCAGTAAAAAAACCTGTGCATAGAGAGACTGGACTAAGGTGTTATAAATGTGTTTTATGTATTTCATTTACAAGTGAAGACCACATGAAAGTTTTAAAACAACTAGGGTTACCAGTATCAGCAACAACCTGATGAGAAATGACTGATTTCAGGGAAATTCAGGAAAGTCCCATTTTGATCCATCTGTTGCTTATATCTCACTTCTACAACAAATGCTTTCTAGAACACTTGGAAAAGGAAAGTAATTCTTAAACATGGTAAGAGTTGGTGTACCATGTTTTGATTCCTCACAATCTGTGTAACAAGCTAGAGCACTGAGATAATGTACTAGGAACAATAAAAGCTAATTGTAAATACTATGAAAACAACCCTTCCTCACCTTAAGCCTGCAGATTTCTCGGGAGTATGACAACCCGTGCTTTTAAAAAAGTAATTGAAATTTTGATTCTTTGCAGATAAGGAAGAAGTGTTCATGTCAATTATTTCTGAAGGAGTAAGTAATGACAATAGGTGAGCAATATAATCATGAATCCATTGCTGTATATTCTTGCATAAAATCATGTTATGTATTGTAATTATATGTGTCAAGTGCAGTCTGCCCCAGATTTATCTCAACACTGTGAAACAGAAGAGATTTTTATTCATTTATTGTAAAAAGTTTAGTGATTTGGTTAAGAAACTCAGTTAAGCTGCAAATTTGGTGATTTGATGAAGTTGCTTATTGTTGTAGACATGAGTCGACAGGCAGACAAGGAGTTATTCCTCCAAAATAAAGAGTTTCCAAATCCTTGTGAATTGTATTTCTGATTACTGGAGGAGAGAAAGGAGTATCATGTGCATGGCTCCAGCTCTGTAATCAGAGCTGATTCTAACTGAGGGGGTGCAGAAGCAAGTAGTCCAGGACTCATACTGTAACTGGCAGAAGTGCCAAAAGGAAATTCCCTCCACTAAGGACCATCAGACTTTAGTACTTTATCTCTCTACACTGGCAGAGAAATTGGCAGAGCTCCACTGACATCTGTTTGTAGAGAAATGCAATTTCAACACACTGGATGGAAAGTTTCTGTACAAAACTCTCATCTATGAAATAGCCTTCAAAACAAGAGTTATATTTCTTTGAAGAATATGGGTAACTCCCACTATTCTCTTAAGTTAAACACAGCTTTTCAAATTTTGTGACCCTTCTGATAAGATAAAAACCCCACAGCTCACAAAAATGGATAAACTGCAATTCCAGATCCTACATTAAGGGATTTAAAATCTTCAACTCAACCTGATCTACCCATCACTCAGATTTCATTTATTCATTGATAATTACTCCAGTAACATTGATCAGGATGGTAATTGCCCTAAAAATATTACAAGGTGCTTAGCCAGGTAATCAACTGTATCACTTGGATAACTTGCAGCAGTTGCCCTACAAGAGAGCAGAATTTTGTTATTATTGCTGCAAACATCTCTACAGTTTGGCAAAAAAGCTACATGGTGGCCTCCAAACAAGTTTACAAATAAAGCTTCATAAAGCAATTATTATCTTCAAGTGCATAAAATGCTATCCTGGTCTGCGAAACATCACATAGATCTCTGCAGCAATATGTTGACTAAAGGTAACTTAATAGTAGTCTACCTTCTGTACAGTCATTGGAGTGAGACATATTCCTTAAACAGAAATTAAGAGCAGGAACCTAATTTAGCTCTTCTGATTAGTCTTGCAAAGGAGTGCATCCTCAAGGAGGTTAGATTCCCCAAGTCAGGGTAGCTTTTCCAATATCTCGCTTTAGTGTGTCTCACCATTTCATTTCCAACAGCAGGGAAATCATAAATAAACAAACAGATTTAGTCATGTTCTCTAGGTTCAAAGTACATCTTTAGACTTACTACAGTTTTATCATGTGTACAATTCCAGAAAATAAGATATATAAAAAATGACAAGAGTACAGTCACGTTGACAAAATAATCACTGGTGTAACTATCAAGCTCAGAAGATACGAACTACGTATTTTCCCCTACAGTATTTAAGTGATTCAAAAGCAGCATTATATGGCAAAATTGCATTTACAACTCTGTCTATACAAATCTCCAGTAATACATGCCTCAGTCAAGAGGGCAGTTCTACAAAAAGGATTGTCAGGATAGAGTTTCAGCATTCCTCAAAAGGAAGGACTTGTTTTCCTTAGGTCAAAGTATCTATGGAGCCACTGTATTAAAGTTTATGGAATTACACCAGAGATTAATTTGGTCTTCAGTGTTCTTAGCATAAACAATGGCATTATTAGTGTGTTCAGACCTCTCTGTTCTTAATGAACCGATCAGATTATTCTATTCACAAGCTTCACAATGATGAGGATCATTATGTATTGTCAGAAGATTCGGCACATAACATTCATAACACTGGAGCTTTGCTGAAGTATCCTAATGTTAAAGGCTGATAATGAGAATTCCGAGGTTGCTTAATTTAAGTACGTCAAGCTGAATTGCTGTGTGTTTTGCCTTAGCTAATGGGTTGGGTGACCAACAGCAATTCACAACTGAGGGCATAATAAGATCTTATTAAGGTAGCTGAATGAGTGTTTAGAAAGGTGCCACGCAGTAAAAAGCTGTTAAAGTTTGAAGTGGGCTGCTCCATATTATAGAATGGAAATACTTCTAAAAGAAATTTTCTTTCATCTATTTATAAAGACATAGACACAAGCAAGAAAAATTTATTTCCAGTAACCAATACAAAAGTGAAGTTAATTCTTTCTTGATTATGGCCGTGTGATTCACACTGCTTGTCTTCTACTAGTTTTAGGCACTGAACCCCGGCCCAAAAACTCCCATTACTGGTTCATCCTTCCACACCATGCATCATCTGTATTTCCCTTCTTTTTCAAGCAAAGCCTTTCATCCTTCATAATGCTTTCCATTAGTTTTTTTTTTTTTTTAAACTTTTTTCCTTTTGAAGAGAACTTTGTCCTTCAGAAGTCCCATCTCTATACACAACAGAAGCAATGAAAATACCAAAGATGTAGAAACACCCATAACAGCATTATTGCTCTCTGCTCTTCTTACGAAAGGCCTAGACCACTTTTCAGCAGTGCTAAGCCTTCTCAGAGATATCCAGTCTGGTTTAATGAGAACAGTTAAGAGACTGATAACTGATCTTTAATACTCCCCATTAATGAAGCTTTAACTACATTTAGTCAAGATGGAGAAAAAAGATCCCATTACTCTCACGTACTTATCCGTGCACTATCACTATCGTAGTTTTAAGTCCTGTAAGCCTTTCTCACTGCATTTAATGATACTACTAAAGACTTGAAACAGATACTATTATAACTCTGCTTATATTTGTAGATACTGAAAGCCATTATATCAGTTTAAGTGACAATTCATTTTCCTTTGAAGAACTCTTCAACAAAAGCATAAATAACATTAAGGTATACACAAAATGAAGAAAACAAAAATTTCAGCAGATGAGGAAAACAAAGAAAACATTAGTGACAAGCTTCCTCCCCCCACCCCTGTGTGGATGACTTTACCCTGTAGGAATTAAACTGTGACAAGTTGCGAACTGTGGAACACTGTAATTGAACAAATATTAGACCAACTTGAATTCTTCAATTATGTATATCGACCACCACATACTTAGAGGTGCAAGGACTTCCTTCTTCTAAAGCAATTTTCTATTAACTTTTACTCTGAAATTAATAAAGCAAATTGTTCTGTTTATGCTCTTGGTGGATTAACAGTGTGCATATAAAGTATGACTGCCTTTTTGATGCAAATTTTGTGATTATTTTTCTGTCTTGGATCTCAATAGCTGGTGAAGATAACCCCCCATCCTTCCTTATCCCTCCATTACAACCATATGGCTGGGTATTGACACCCTGCAACATTTAAAAATATTTCAAATGCTTGTTTTGATCACATATGATTAAAAATGGAAATTAATTTTCTTGCAAAGTCTTTTTATGTAGATTTCAATTCTCACTGGACAGGTCTGACCTTCCTCCTAGTATTGTCTGTACTCTGGTTTAAGGCAACACATCAACATGCGCTTTGGAATTGGGATGTGTTGAGTGGCTTTGATATATCTTCTGTGTACTCCAACAATGTTTAGTTAGTGCGGTGGATCTAGTCCAGGAACCATGATAATTTTACAACTGATGTAGTCTGTAAGCATACTAACATTCACAGGAATGAACAGAGTTCCTTGGGGCCACAGTTCCTTACAGCATTCCTCAAGTACAGTCATTCTGTAGGATGGTATGGAGACATACTGTGGCTCTAAACTACAATCCACCTTTTCAAAAGCTTTTAAAACTAGAAAAGGCACTGGCATTCAAGAATCTAGAATGGGACAGAATATACAATTTGGAATATAATTTCCTTCCCCTCAGCACATACACAAACAGATACATTTTTCAAAACAAAAATACTACAAAGCAATTTACTAAACAATACAAAATTCCTGCAAGTCTAGTTAGTGGCCTTATTCACTGTGTCTCAGAATAATTAAAAAACATTACTGCCAGAGACAATTACTTTGAACTTTATTAAATCTTTGATGAACCCATCCCTATCAGTTTGTCATGAGAGCTGGGAGGATTGCTCAATGCAATATCTTCTAACTGTCATCTCAGGAGCACTGCAGACTGTCCCCCATGGTGACCTTACTAACAGTTGTAAAAAAGTTTCACTGTATATGAAATGTAGATTTTTCTAGCTAATGGCATGGTTGATCTTTAACTCTCCCCATGCTGAAGACACCCTGCATTAGCATTTTCCTGATTTGCTGCACATGTACCCCTGCTGAGTGTTAAAATTCAATGCACAGAATACTAAAGCCTTATAGGAATAGGGCGTAGGGGCCCCAAGTTGCAGGGACAGGACTTCCTTCAGAGGCTTTCAGTTGTATCCTGGCCTGGGCTCCTGGAAATCCACTCTAAACATTATAGAAGCACTGAACTACAAGATACAGAGGTAAAGCTGAACTCTGAAAACATTTCTAACATTCAGTTCATGTTCTGACTGAGGCTACTCTTTACAAATACAAATAAAAAGCCTCCATAAGCTGCCAGGGTCTTTTTTTTTTTTTTAAAGAAAAAAAAAAAAATACTTCAAGCATGTCATTTCATTTGAGGGCAGCTGAAAACAATAGACCTCATTAATTATAAAAGGTCTCCCAAAATGCTAGGTCAGCTGACTCAGCACTAAGACAGCAGAGATGCTCTAGTAACATTCCTTCAGCATGAAGAGATAGTTTGCAATAGGGAATGGTAACAAATCTTTGACTGATACCTTTCACAGGGTATCCTCAAGAATTTGTCTTTGCTGTTAGTAACATGGATGCATCGTACAGAGATAGTAAGCCAACCTGAAATTTCTGAATTAGAAGCATCCTAAAAAATTACATTTAAATTCAAATAATCAAGTGCATGTAATTTGAAGATTAATTAACAGATTTTTCACCTGTCTGCCTAAAATGTGACCTCTTATTTTGATAAGGTCTGTTACATTTTTTCTTGATGTTTCAAGAAACTGGTCCCAAGTTACCAATTATTTCACATAGATATCTTTTAATGTAAATTATGGAACAGAGTGGGCATTCTTCTTGAACTAACACAGTCCCCAAATACTCACATCACTTGGGAACAGACAATTGAAAATTTTGCAGTGACAAAGTCCATTGTTTAAGGGTTGAGTGCATTTCCTGATTACACTGCATTTCAAGATTTGGATGAGTACCAAGATTTAAGACCTTTGTCTTCAGTATAGAATTGTGAAATCACAATGAGTTTTAAAATCTGCAGATAATGAAGCTTGTAGGGTCTACAAATAAGCTGGAGGACAAGCTAGGAATTCAAATGAACTTGACAAATGAGAAAGCAGATGAAAAGCATAGGATGTTTAATCAGTGGGGACAAAGGCAAGGTTCTGCTCCTAAGCATGAGAAACTAGCTATGCGATTGTAGGATGTGGATCAAGTAGTCTGCAGTTTTACAGAAAAAATGTAAGCTTTGTTATGCATCAATGATGAACACAACTAAACAACATTACACTGTTGAGTAAAAACCAAATACCCCCCTCAGACAGCTGAAAATGAAAGGGAGTCAAGATTCATCAGGCAATCTTTCCCTATAGACACAATTGATAAAGCTTTGGCTGGAGTGTGCTGTCCAGCTCTTGGCATTGATTTCCAAGAAACATGGACAAACTGGCTAGAATAAAACGAGGGCAATGAAACAGCCAGGGTTTATTACCTATGAAGAAAGACAGAAACATTTGGAATTGGTTAGCTCAAAGAAGAGAATAAGGAAAATTATGATAGTCTGTAAATATGCAAAAGTGTTTCTTTTTTTTAAAAAAAAAACAGAAGTGATTAACATGTCTGTATCTATGGTCTACAGGACAAGAAAAACTTAAACTGATAAGGATTCAATTTCCTCTCCAGAAAATAAGCTTCTATTTCAGCCCATCTCTTTCCTTACTAACAGGAGTAATATGAACATCATCTCTAACATGAAATCTCTAAGAACAGGTAAAAGAAATGCCTGTTAGGAATAAAGATGGTATAACAGATCCTGCCATAATACTCCTTAAAGTTCCTTTCAGTATTGTGTCTATTAAAAATCTAGCAAGTACACATTTATACAAGGACTGAGAAATAGAGAGTAAGGGCAATGAAGTTTTTTGTTTTGGGGGGTGGGAGGGTGTGTGTTTGGTTTTCTTGTTGTTTGTTTTTACAACAAAAACAAGGTGAATATAGTGTCCAAAGTTTGTAGACCCATCACACCACATAATTCAGTAAATTAAATTACAAGTCAGATATTCTGCTGCACAGCAGAAACTCTGTAAAGTATATTATGGGAATAGACTTGTGCCATTCCATATTTCAAGAAAAGCAGTTGCTTTCTAGGACTATAGCAAGTATTAAATGCAGAAGCCAGAAAGATGCAGCAATTTAAGAAACATGTAAAATCCAAATAATTGAGTCTTTTTTACAGTATGTAAGCCATCTAGAACAGAATTTTAGCTGCCTCATGAAAGGATTATTCTAGAGCAGAAATAATCTGTCAGAGGTAAACATCACAACTGACAAGTGAAGCCAAACATAAACAAGTCTTTAGAGTTAACAACAAATTAAGCTTGGTGTTATAAACCAGAAATATACAGAGCTGCATTTCAGTAGTAAGGGGCTGTTGTGCACAGATGGTCTGTAGTGCTGCACCAGTACCTGTATTTGCTATCACAGTTTAAACCCCGCTGCTCCCATGTTATTGTTTAGAATCTAATCTTTCCCATCATCTAAATTCTCTTCCTTGATCTAAACATACTGAGGATTGATCTTTTAAGAAGAAAAGTCACCACCCAAAGTGTCAAAGACCTTGTACAGCAAATGGGACAGGAAGAAGAAAATTTATGTACAACTCAACAAAAGGTAATGACAGGCAGTCAGCTAGCAATCTTCATTTAATATTTTCTTGGCTATCATGTTTTGTAAATTAAATTTCTGAAGGGAGTTTGTATGTGTAAACACAGCAAGCTGTACTTAGTTAATCCATAAATGTACTGGTTTAAGGAACAGTTCAACTACATGGTGTTATTTAAAAAACTGTGAGGCTTTTAGAAATTCAAAATTTCATTCTGCAAAAGAGCTTTAATTTTTGTGACCCTGAACTTTCGTAGTATCAACTATCAGGATACCTACTGGCAAAAATAACAACATTGATTCAGCTAAAATGTAATTTATTGTTGAGAAAACAGCTAGACAGATTAGACTTCAGGACACATTCTCCTCTTGATACATGTGCTTAATTCCTCTCAGCACTAAAGGGTATTATTTGCATGTTTCAGCACAGACTATATGCCTTTCAACTTTACCGTAATACACAGATTCCATTTCAAAAATGAGTGGGTGTTAAGTATAAGAGCATTGTACACAGTACTTAAGGCTATCTAATGATACAAATAATATGACCACACCATGCCATGAGGCTTTGAAGCACAGCTGAAGGAGATTTAAGTCAGCAGCAGTCTCCATCAGATACCATTTGTAAGGCCATAAAAATGTTTGTTCTTACTCATTTGTGTTTGCTGTGTTCAACTAAGAGATTATCTCTTTTATTCCATGTATCAGGGCCATGTCACATTCTCCTGCATTACAACTTGCCAAAAATTATGCAGTACAAGGAAATAAATGACATCAGAAACACCTCCATGCTTTAAGATACCCAAGTCATTGTGTTAAATACCAGAGTGTTTACAACTTGCTTTGAAGAATTAAATTATGACAGGAAGCCAGTATTGCTGCATTATTTCTTCACATTGGTCACTAATTTTTATTTATTTATTTTTGGACAAATAACATCTATGTCTCAGTTCATCTCTGATAGATGTAAAGCTTAACTAATAATTGTTCACAATTTGGGAGCATCAGTAGAGAGCAAGATAAAAATGAAAACCATTTTCTTAGGTCATACAACTGGTGCACTAAAGATTAGAAACAAAGCTGTGGTGATATTAAATAGGAGGTAAAACACAGTACCAAGCAGGTATAGGCATATGAATGAGAGAAAACATAGTATGTAAGAATAGCTATCATATTTTCAAGGGCCTCATCAGTTTTGGCTTCAACACTGACTGTGGGAGAGAATCCAGCAAAATATTTCACTAACTTAAACCCTAGCTATCTCAGATGCATCCCTAAGTATGTTTATACCCATGGCACTCCAGTGCTGACCAACAGAGGTGTCTTAGAGAGTTACTCTGAAAGCACCTGAAGTAAACAACAACAACAAAAAAAATTGTAATTTGACTGTGGGTCTGTAGAAATACCTGACACCATGCAAATAATCAAGCTTCTGAAGAGGCCAGCTTAAAGCAAAAAAAATTCATCTGTCTATCTCTTACTACATTAGCAATGAAGCAATGTGTTACACTTACCTGAGGTTATAATCTGGTCCAGAAGTGACAAAAATTTAGAGAAACACAAAATATTTCATAAAGCTGCACTTTTCGCAGAAATTTTACAGAGATGAATGACACACACTTTCAGAAAAATGAGTGAAAGATAGAGCTAAGTAGAAAGCTCTTTTGAATATTTTTCAAGATATCCTACTATCACCATAGTAGAGAAATTACTGCTGATAGAGTTTTGAATCCCACCTACATGTAGTCACAATTAAAAACATAAAAGAAACCCCAAAACCCTCAGGTGACATTTTTAACAGGAATGTTAAATTTTGAAATGCAAGAGAGAATTTCATGACAGTATCTGGAAGACAAAACATACTTCTCCCCCCTTTTCAAGAAAGGAAAGAACACTTGCTTCAAAACTTACACAAAACACGCTAATTTAGCAGAAAAAAAGAAGTACTTAAAACAGTACTCTGCACTCAATTGGCAATGTCAGCTCAGGTTGCAGGACTCTACCCAAGGGGCTGGCAGAGCTGAGGGAATGACATTCCCTTCTCTCTTGTACAAACCTGCAGTGGGTTGACCTTGGCTGGCTGCCATGCACCCACCCACCTACCCATCCATGCATCCCCTTCCTCAACAGGGCAGAGGGGAGAAAGCAAGATGAAAAACCTTATGGGTGAAGATAAAGTCAGGGAAATCACTTACGTATTAACTGTCACAGGCAAAACATACTTAACTTGGGGAAAGTTACCTAAATTTATTGGCAGTTAAATAGAGTTGGATAGTAAGAAGCATAGGCAAAATTTAAAATCCTTTCCCTCTCCCTTTATCCAGGCTCAACTTCACTCCCTCGTTCCCAACTCCTCTCCCTCCCCGAGTGGTGCAGGGGCACTGAAGTGAGGGTCAGTACCTCTCTGCAGCTCCTTTCTCCTCACAGTTTGCTCCTGCTCCAGTGCAGGTCCTCTCCACAGGCCACAGTTCCTTCAGAATAAACCTGCTGCTGCACGGGTTCCTATCCATGGGACACAGTTCCTGTCAGGAGCCACCTCCTCCCGCACAGGCTTCTCACCACAGGGGAATTTCTGCTGCAGCACCCCCTTCTTCTCTCAGCTAGCTGCTTACAGGACTGGTTCTTACACTTTTATCTGCTCTCCTCACAACCCAAAAGGTCTTTTTGCCCTTCCTTAAATACACCTCTCCTGAGGTGCCACACCTGTGGCTGTGGGACACAGCTGTGAAGCCTCGCAGCGCATGGAACCAGCCATGTCCGGCGTGGGGCAGCCCCAGCCGCTCCTCACGGAAGCTGCCCTGTAGCATCCTACTGCCAGCACCTCACCACGTAGACCTAGTACAGACCGGGAAGGCTATGGCATAGGCCTGAACTCCTAACGCGAATCCCCCCAGCAATCTTAATAATTTTAAAACCGAGGGCCTCATCTGAACTCGAAGCCCTCAGGCAACGTCGCGCCATCGTGTGTGGCATTTTGCAGGGCGCCCACAGAAGGCGGGAAGTTCCCTCCTCCGCCATGCCAGCAAGCAGCCCCTTGGCCTAAACTGTGCTTCGGCAGAAGCTGCTCTTAAATCGTGGCGTTTACGCTTGCCATGTGATTAGGGTGTTTCTTCTTCCTCGCTTCACACTGAGGCCTGTCTAACGTGACCCCAAGTTTACTAGGAACCACAGTGCTCGGAGGAGGAAAGAGGCGTTGATATCCATGTGCCGTTTAGCAAGCGATAAGTGCGGATGAGAGCGATTCGTGCCTTTCTGGGATGTGGTCTCACTGCATTTTTATTCCAAAAATTCAGTGCCCCTTTGATGCCTAACAAAACTAGCAATTAGTTGTCAAGGCGCAGCTAAAATGGCAAAATAAAACCTGTAGATTTAATCAGCATTTCCATGGTAGCTGAAATTATGCTGCTTAATGGCTGGAATGGGTTGCAATAAAAGTGAGTTGACTGCGTATCCCCAAAAATTGTTTCCTGGAAGAACAGTCACACACAATAGCTTCAGGAAATAACATTAAAAAATATTAAACCACCAGGTCTCTCAGTTGCCTTAAAACGTGGGCATAAAATCTAAATCTCTTTAGGAGTATGCCAAATTTAGCCATAGATGTAGCTGGAGAAAATAAATTTAGAAAGGGAGATTTTGTTTGGAATATATCTTCAGAACAGCCTAGCTGACTGACTTTTCAGAAAGACTACTTTTTCTGAGGGGGAAAAAAAAAAACAAAACAGTGGATTCTGCCTGGTGCTTTGGATCTTTGTGGGTTTTTTGGTGAAATATCTCATTTTTGTCATTTTACAGCCACAGACAATAGTGTTCTCTCATCAGAGCAACGTATCCAAAAAATGTAAAAAATTTGATTTGAAGATGATGGGATCCACGTCATTGAGAAGTTGAACAAAAACGTCCTTGAGGTGGTGCTCTGATAAATGCTGGAAGTTTGGACACAGTGTTAAAGCTGGACTGTTGCCATCATTCCAGAGATGACAGAATTAAATTTGACACAAAGTATCCAAGAAACGTTCAGAAGATAAAACTACTTCATAAACAAGACTGTTGTGTCTAGGTTACCATAGACACCAATTTCTCAACATCTCAAGAAGCATGTGCAGATCATGTTTATAACTTTTTTGGGGTGAAATACTATGCTACCTGTGTTCATTCTTAGAGAATGGTTTAATGGCTTGTGGTTTAACAATTGAGCTTTTTATGTCTCGATATGTTGTGATTTTATTCAAGGTATTTGGAAAAAATAATGATGAAAATCAGTATTCTTTCTGCAGTTCTGCTTCAGGATAATGACA
This sequence comes from Scopus umbretta, assembly GCA_013400535.1. Classification (NCBI taxonomy): domain Eukaryota; kingdom Metazoa; phylum Chordata; class Aves; order Pelecaniformes; family Scopidae; genus Scopus; species Scopus umbretta. The sequence goes on from VZTL01032252.1 coordinate 44,058, forward strand.
TAGAAAGTACTTCCATCATGCAAATTAATCTTTTGGAGATATGTGACAGACTGATGTTAACTATCTTGCTGTCAAATTTTGAAATAATATCTCTTTTTTCTTCAACTTCTATAAATCCTTAAATCTATTATTCGTTTAAAAAACAAATAAACAGAAAAACAAACTTTATCAGCTTTACCTACATGTTCGTTTTATGTTGATAATACTTGAACACCACATTCCTCATAAATTACAAGTTTAGTGGGCCTGTGCTGCCCGACTTCCTTGCCTCCAGGGTGCACTGCTGCCTCACCTCCAGCTGCTTCTCCCCAAGTGCCTTCCTGCAGAGATGCCCTGCAGGGGCTCTGCCCCAAAGCGGTGTCGATGCACGGGGTTATTCTGATCCTGGGGCATTTGCCTTTGTTGAACTTCAGGAGGTTGCTGCTAGCGCACTCTTAAGTTTGCTGATGTCCCTGTGAAGGTCAGCCTTTGCCATCCATTGTATAGACCACCCCCTTCCATTTTCAGATTACCCATACACTTCACATGGGGGTATTTTATCCTATCATATAAGTCATTAATGGAAACATATCTCAGGCATCCGATTTTAGGGACAGAAATTTGAATGTGGGATTTACGCAGCTTCACTATTTAACTTGAGAAGTAAGTTTATTACACTTTCTGCAGCGAGGAACTATGCCATATACTCATGATACAGATAGGCAACAACTGAACAGGATTACAGTGGATGAAACCATCCCAGAAGGTGAAACACTTTTTTCATTAAATAGATGAAAAAAAAATCAAGAAAATTTTGATACATTGTTTTAGGAAATATGAAACTTTTACAAAACATGATTCATTATTTGCAATTCTGACAAGCATTTTTAAAGGCTAGTGACAGAAAAATGTCTGGCATTCAAAAGCTGAATCTCTAGGAGTAACAGGTTCACATTTTGTCATTGTCTGCATGATGAAAAAGGACAAGTGCAATATCAGTACAACAGATATTAGGATTTTCACGGTTAGCAGCCTGCCTGTCACACCCCTCATTATCTTACTTGCGTACAGATGGCTTTCACAATATTTTTCCCAAGTATCCTGCAATACTGAAATGTATTGTATAAAATGATTTACCATATGTTGATAAATATTATGTACATAATCATTACGTCTGGGCTGAAAGAGAGGGACATTTGCATATAGAAGCTGTCAGGTATCTCTCTAATGGACAATATTTTTTTAATATATATATATATATACACACCCCTCACAATTAGTTATAAGTGAAGATTACCTCTGGGAGAGGAATTAAAGACAGTTGATTCAGCACAGTCGGACAGGCTTCATATAGATGCGCTGAACTACCTAACCACAATTTGAAAAGTCAGTAAACGTAGAGTGGATACATACTTTGCCGCTACAAATACATATCCAGTCACTTATCTCTTTCAACCTAAATTAATGTTTTGGGACTAGTATAAGTACTATGACAGGTACTTTGAATCAAATGCTTATATAAAAAGAGTAAAAATGAAATAAATATTTCAGCAAATGCCAAGTCTAAGGCCTGCAATAACAAGAACTTTAGGAAATATTGGGAACAGCTGCCCATCAAGAGAACTGTTCTTACGGGCATGCTTAGTGAAAGATCTGGGCTAAAGTGCTGAGCTACCAGTGACTTAAGAGATGCACCATTTCTTATTAACAAATTAATTGTAAAGTTACTCTAGTACTTTGTAGCTCACAAATACACAGAGCGAGATCAATGAGAGGAAATGAACATGGTGGCGGGCCAGCAAGAACCAAGCATGCAGAATGGATTGCAAGAGATGGAGCAGGTAGATGCAAGAAAGGCGGTCTTATCACACCTCCTGCCACGGCTGCCCTATCTGCCAGCTGATCTCTTCTGTAACTCACAGACACACTGCAGTTGAATTACCTGGTTTCTGTTTGGCGGAGGGAGCGGCTGGAAGTCTGTCAATAGCTTGTTACACCGGTTGTTTCTTTACATTTTAATGCCATTTTTAATGTTGCATATACTACTGGCTCCCTCAAGAAATATGCAAAGTTAGATCTGTATTAGTATTTTCCTATTCTGTGTAAAAAAACTCCTTGCTCTTCTTTTGGGTAAATTTGCAAATCAAAGTTAGAAATATCCTCATTAGCAACCTGTTTACATTTATATTTTGCATATTTTTAACGATTGAAAGGATTGTCCAGAAAGGCACTGAACCATGGTCTTAGACTAAAAAAAAAAAAAAGGTCATCCCCATATATTTTGCTGCTGCTTTTTCCAGTGGTTAATTACCTTCAGCTAAACATCCCCAAAACTGCTGAATATGAATTTGTTTGTTTTTTTGGCTTTATTTTTTGTTCTAGTTCTTCCCCTTTCCTACTAACTCACATAATTTTCTATTGTAAACAAGTCACATCTTTGTTTTGATCTCTGTTTAGAGATCAAACTAACTCTGTTAGGTTTTTTGCTAAAGGACTTCTGTTCTCTCAGTCCACACAACATGATGGCGACTCGACTCTGTGCAACCTGTTATTTCCTTTCACTGTATGTGTTCTGTAGTAGCCATTAACTCTGCATTGAGAGATGTCCCAGAATGGAGGTGCTGAATTACTAATGCACATGTAGGCATTCAGAAAATGTACTATATGAATCTCAAATAGCATCTAAATTGGCATTATGGCCTATTCAGCATGCAGTTAGCCTTAGGTAACAATCACAGTCCACAGTCATGTTGTGCTAAGAATCATACAATCACTTTGTTAGATTCACTTTCTGAAAAGCTGTTCCAGTCTAACACATAAGTCTGAAAGTAAAATCGTGTTCGAAATTTCTCCATAATTATAAATCCTCTAGAAATAAACTATGTCATTTAACAAGCAAGACCCTTTTCGACTGCTGCATGTCTCTAGTCATGAAAATTAAATTATTGTAGCTGTGTTCATCTAATATGGAAATGCAAGTATGATATAACCACCTTTCATCAATACATCAGTCCACACCTTGAGAACTGTTTCAGGGGAATTCATGCCAGAGATGTGTGTGCTGAGACAGGTTACAGCAATCACTGTTAATCAGTCATAAAAAAAAAAGAAATTCACAGACGTTTTGTGAACATCACAAGCAGCCAGACATTCTAGGATAAATTATTCAAAGCTGTCATTTACTTCCTTACACATGTTCTGCAGAAAGTTCCACGGCATTTCAGATGAGATGCTGTGAGAGAGGACACTGACTTTGCTCCTGCTCCTGAATTCTGTTTGAAGCCTGCAAGGTGCACAGATGCCTGTGCCACACAGGCACCTCTAGGAAACGGTTTGGACACAGATTTTACAGCCTGCATGTACTAAAATGCATGGGTACCTGTTCGACACTTGTAAGGATAAAAAAAGCAGGAAGAAACCCCACCTACTTAATTAAAAATAAAACGTCTCACTAATGCAGCATCACTTTTAATTTTTTCTCTCTAATTTAGTAATTACAGGAATCATCACACCCTAAACTGACTCTTCTGAACATCAGACTTCTCATTGTGTGGAGTGGTTTGACATTAAAACACATTCATTGACTAGCTGCAAAGCTGAGGCACCACACACTATTCCCCATGTATCTTTGTTTAGTGGCTCCACACAACAGATGGAATTTTATGTCATGCAGCATTAGGCTACTGTTAAATTTTAATTTCAATTAATGGTCTTTATATTCTTTCTTCATGCACACCAGGGATATTTTAGGCATCCATTTCCCTTCTAATTAGCTTTTATTGCTGAATTCATTCTGAATCTCTGGAAGTCATTAGATTCTCAAACATGCACAGCTGAATTTACTTACTCCCTAATAAAATTAATTAGTCCCTCACAAAAAAAATGGCTAAATTTGGTCTACCTCTATACATATAGGTAAGTACTGAATGTCTGTAGTTTCTACATATCCTGTTCTGGTACAGTCTCTTTTTTGTAATACTGACTTATCCTTGTTATTAACATCACTGTTTCTTGGTTTGATGCTTTGCCTACTCAACTTAAAATTAAACCTCTTTTAAGGGCATTGTCTCCTAGATTATGGCACAACGCCACTTATACGCTAATCTCTGTCAAAAAGCTGTTACGTATTGTGAGTTTCCTTAGAATATTGTGTTCACCATAAAACTGCACAGAGACTTAGAGCCTAAGGCACAGGTAATTTCCACAAATACTGCTTGAGAAACTCAGATGATGTAGGCTGATGAATCGCATTAAGTATAAAAACTTCTAATTGGTCTGTTTGAAAGAAGAGAAACAACAAAAATAATGCACAGAAAAAAGAAGTCAAAATCTATTTTATTTTTTTGGCCAGTGATTTACTAGAAGAAAGGGTCAAGCATTTTCATACCTCTGGGAAAGGGAAAAAAATATATGTTGCACTGTGCACTGGTGTGACTGCTTCATATTTTTTTTATCATTTGGATAGCTGCTTAGAAAAAGTCTTGGGTAGCTTAGTGGCACAACAGCATTAAGCTCTAATTTATCATTGTGTTCTAACTATGAAAATTGAAGAATATACCTTCAAGGGAGAGGCAATGAAAGATTTTATCTTGTATGGATTACAGTGGAATATTTATGACACTAGTTAAGAGTCTGTGACAACTTTTGTGGTAACCTCCCATTTTAAGAAGTGTCAATTAGGTGTGGTTATTATATGACCACAACACAAGTAATTTGTAAAATATTACAATATTTCTAAGACTCAGAATTGAACTTAGCACATAATCAGTTTCCTTTTTTTATACTTTTCATACTATCAATACACAAACTGCATTACTTTTAGAAACTGATTATGAACATGCTATAGACATTTATATCTATTCATATATATAAATAAAAAAGTGCATTTATACTGGAGACACCATATGTTACATATATATTGTTGAATACCTACCATTATCATTGCGTATATGGAGATAGTGGTGCAGTGATAACAGTTGTAGTTTCTTTCTACAGTCAAGTGCACCTCAGGTAATTACTCATTTCATTCAAATTTGTCGTGGCTTCCCAGAGGCGATGCAGCTTCCTCACAAACAAAAGACATCCTTTATGGCAGACAAGCAGCTAAAGTCAGGAGACTTTGGCATACAGGTAATAGTCTAAATACTGGTCAGAAGCAATCGGGTAATACAGAGTAAATGGTATCACTGGAGGTATATTTTTGTAAAGGTTGTGGCAGCAAAGATGGTGGTTTATTTCCTGTCTAATTTGGCATTCCCATACTTACACTATTCTCACCAAATTAACTCCAAATTCCCTGTTTACTAGAACAGAGAGAAAAGGTTTTGACAAGAAAAGGAACTTCAGAAATTGCACACTAATTTAACATTTCCCTGGTTTGTTCCTGTAGTAATAGCTGTGGTTTTTTTTTTTTTTAATTGTCTATAGGTGGGGTTTTTTTTTGTTTTGTTTTGTTTTTTAATTGGAGTCTACATGACAGGCCTAAGAGCAGCAGTACCTGGCTTCATTCAGTATATTCCCCCTCAGCATTTCCCTGTTTGGCTGGCATACACTCTTGCAAAGCCCAAGCCTCTTCCGTCTCCGCAGCAGGCGCAAGTGGACACGAACAAAAGAATAAAGCTGGTTTCTGTGCTCATGAAAAAGTGCACAAAATGAATGTACAGCTCAAAAAATGTACAAAGCAAATAGACACATCCAAAAGAAATGCTTTACATTGTATCACAGTTTCTGCACTCCAGCTTAAATTTACAATCCACTACCTATGATACTGTTACTTAGCTTACAGAAGGATGCTGGAGAAAGAGGAGACAAACTGCATCTCAGAATAGAAAACCTCTAGAGAGCGGTTAATTGATCCGAGTGGCTTATGGTCCTCCAAAAGGGAAACACATTGAATATTGTGGAGCAGACCAAATATTTTTTTTCTTCATTGGATAAAAGGTACCTTACTTGGGTACTCCCTCAGAAAGGTAGAAAGCCTGTGGCTCTCCACAGCCTCATAAACACAAGACAGGTAGCAGGAAGGGTCCATAACATCTGAGCATCTCAAAAATTATCAGTTACTTCATAAGAGGCAAGAGCAGATGTAAGTGAAAACTACACAACAAGGGTAAGGTGGCCAAGCAGCTGTGCACATTGTTACCGAATTCAAACCAGGTGTCAAATTAACTGGTTAACTAAGTATGCACTAATGCATCCTGGGTTTTTCGAAATTTTGAAATTTTTTAAAGTCCCTTCAAGGTAGTTTCTGAAGAATAGTTTTTTATATTCTTGAGGATTTCCCAATTTTTCCTCTTTTTCAAACAGGAAAAAAAAATACTATTTTGTTCTATGGGTAAAACCTCTTTAATCATTCCATAAGAAATGGGGAAACAGAAATAGTTCTTTCATCAAAGTCTTTCCCTCCGCTTAGGGGGAACTTCAGCTTAAATACATAGTGGACAAGATTGAAAAAAAGATCTTGAAGCTCACTTGATCATAGACTAAGTTTTTTTCTGATGAATAATACTGTAACTCAATATACAAAGTCAGTACAGAAGTAGCTTAAAGAATTAGATCACTCAAGGCAATTAAAAGGCCAAATCTGCTTTGCCTTTACAGAACAACTGGTAGGAACAAAAGCAAGAATGATTCCAAATGGTATTTTCTTAGGTTTCTTCATTACCATTTCCAGGCAGTGCTTTGTCACAAGATTAAAACAAAAGTAAGTAAATGTATTTATAGAAAATGTTGAAATATGCATGGTCATGAAGCATGGCACAACCTCATTTTATGTTATTCAGACTCATAAAATGTGAAATAAAATGATATTTTCCTCCAATTCAACCTTTTTTAAAAGGAAATGCTGACTAAAACAAAAGAATCATGCAAAACAGATGATTAGAATAAAAGGATCATCTGAAGTATGGATGCTAATTGAAAAGCTTTCATTTCGTCTCAAAAGCTATTATGTGTTTTCATCTAGAGTTTTTGTTGTTGTGATTTGTTCACATAAATAAGTTTAAACAATGGGTAATACAGATTTATTTGTGAATTTGTTAGGCTGGAATTTTAAATAGTCTCAAGAATTCACGCCGGTCAAAAATGAAACCATAAAAAATAAGCCACCTGCTCCAATTAACATACCTAATTTCTTCTCTGCTTCATGTAGCCATTTTTCCCGTGAGCACATTCCACATACAAAATTTGGAACCTCAGCATTTTTCCTTTGTTTTACTTTTTCAACTATTTAGTTTTTCCAAATCTTCAGGTTTCACTTAATCCTCATTCAAGCAAAATTTTGTAAAAAAGTTAGATTATTAAGATTTACTAGTTAGCAAAGCTGGGTTTTGTTTCTCTTTTTAAAGCTGATGTATATCCTGATGTACATGCAATTTTTGCTTTAAAGTATTGCATTAAGAGTTCCCTGAAATTTTTGAGCACTTGTGTTTGAACTAACACATGTGACAGCATTTCTCTTTGAAACATTCAAACCTGTTTCTGCTACTAGCGGGCTATGTAGTCACTTCACCACAGAAACCCATAAGCTGCGGCTGTGTGTCATTGGTGCCCTTTCAAGCGTTTTTCCTTCTGCAGCTTTTGTTTGGGATTATTTTATTGTGTCAGTGACTAACAGGCCTCCTTGGATTGTTATCCTTTATTGCCTATTCCTGCCAGCTGCAAAAATACTGGCTTCCTTTTTTAATCATGAAATGAATTGTTGCAGGAATGGTACAGTTTCCTCCACATAACGTTCTCCAATCAGAAAATTATAATTTCTCAGATGCATTAGCACAATATACTAGGAAACAGCTGCATAATTTAACTTAATTGTTAAGCAATACCTCATTATAGCTAGACAGTAAATTCAGCAGTTCACATTTTTTGTGCGCCTTTCGTCTTTTCAATGCTCACATCGTGTTCTCTTTTTCATCTGCCTCTCTGCTCCCAAAGGTGCTGGAAAAAAACATATTTGCAATAAAAATGAATTTAATCTTCTTTAAGAACTAACTTAAATTCATGGTAGATGCCTAAGATTCAAATTTATAGTAAAGTAAGTCCTTCTAGATAACCCTGGAAAGTCTGGTAGCAGATACTAATCCTTTTTGGTTTTTTGTTTTTTTTTTTTAA
>VZTL01032253.1:1705-25988 GCA_013400535.1 Scopus umbretta
AGAAAATATGTTCTTTTTCTGTTTGTTTTGTTTTTATATGTTAATAATTTCATTACTGTTTGGTAGTTTTTTCCAAGTTTGCAGTATAATTGAATTGATAAGATTGCAGTTAATGACTGAGTTGTCCATTGCGAGAGTCTGTGGCTGTCTCTTCTTGTTGTTTGGACCACTGTTTTAGAGAGGCAGCTTTCGTGTGTCACATGCATTTAGCTGGGTTTCCTGAGGAAGCGAGACTTGTGCAATTACACCGTCTGTCTCTGTCTGACTGTTCCACACCCCCAACAATGTTGGAGCCCATTGTCTTAATTTCTGCTAAATTGGTGTATAAGAAGAAAACAGGCATTATTTTTTTTGAAATTGTATGAAAGATAGGCAACTATCTAGTGAAAATTGCACGTATGCAGAGTCTCATGACAGGGAGGCTGCAATGTGAATTCACTGTATTAGATACCAGCAAATCCATGCAGAAACTCAACCTCAAAACACACTTGTAAGAAATGAATTTTCGTTGGTTCTGCTGCTCAGAAAATGACTTGTTTCTAAGTAGTTCTGCTTTGAAGGTTTTTGGAAGGAAAATTTCTTCTTGGCATATAGGCATTATTTCTTAGCAAATGATTGAGCTTACTATTGATTGCTGTTTATGAGTCCTAGAACAAGTTGCACCCATAGTATTCTCTGTCAAATCTGGATCCATGTATGCTGGAGTATCTTTTAGTGCTTCTTAGAAGAATCCAATAGTTCAGCAAATTTTCCATAATTATTTCTGGCCATTCTCTTCCATTATATGAAGGTCTCTTTTCCTCCTTCCCTTCCTTCCTCCTTTCCTCCCTCTCCTGCCTGCTCTTTCTCTTCCTCTCATTCCCTCTCTATCCCCCTCTCCCTTGCTTTCTCTCCCCACCCCATCACTCTTTCTCATTCGTTCTCTAGGTCTACTTCCATCCATCCCTGCTTAATGAGCAGAATGGAAGAGAAGTAGGAGATTTCTTTGAACCTCTTTTAAGTGTGTATTTTACATTATCTTTGTGAGCATGTGGAAAACAAGTGCTCAGTAGTGAGAGGAGAGTATCATTACCTGTTGAGTGAAACAGTAATCTGTGTGCGAAGCAGTAGTGTTCATCTCTCCTACATAGAAGTGTTGATTTAAATTGATGGTAAAAGCTTCATTGCCTTTGCCATTTAAAGCAGATAGAGACCTTTGCAATTTCACAATGTAATTAAGTTTGTTTACCACAACTTTTGTTCTGATAACACTGACATTTTCTGTCAAGTTCTTTAAACAATTTGTTCTCTTTACAAGAAAAAACACTTCCCAGCCACTATGTTAAAAGACTCACTTTTTCATTGCTGTCCCTAAAGTTCAGTTTATCTCCAATACTGAACTTCACACATAATATGTTTGGGTCCCAGTTACATGTATCAAAGAGTTAAAATAGGTTTGAACTCTTCCATTTTAACATTTGTTGATGTGTAGGGAAGTATGTGGTGAATATATGTTCTCTTTTTTTTCCTGCCATCTGACTGTTCTGGCCGAATTCAGCTTTTTATAAGGATCTTTAGGCAAATTCAGGAAGTGAAACTAAGGTAGTGCAGAAGAAAAATACAATTACCTACTCCCTCTCCACAGATCTCTCAGCAAAGGAGACCAAGTAGTTGCCTAGAGAGGTTGCTCAGGGGTGATGGTGGAAAAATGCCTTTGCAGCACTGCCATTCAAACACTTGTATTTTCCTGTCTTAGAGGAAATAACATTCCTCTAACTATACAGAACTTTCCCTCCATATGGATTTTCTCAGCCCAATGAGCAGGTAAACGTCAAAGCTTGTCAGTTACTGGTTTAAGCTTTTATATTTTGTAAATTAACTTGCATGCATCCATAAACCCGGAAAAGCAGATGTTCGAGGAAAATTTCCACTTAAACACTTTGCTGGAGAGAAATTTAGGTGAGGGAATGTAGAGAGAAATTTGACTGGTTCAGAACACTGAAAGTGCTGCAGAACAAACACATTTAAAATTATTTGGACCTAAAATAGACCTCTGTTAATCCATTTACCTATCTGATTTTGATGTTTGTCTCTCAGCTTTCCTGCATGTAATTTGTTTTCTTTCAGAGCACCATTCACAGGGAGATCTGCTTACAGTTTTTGTATCTTTTCTTGGCCCGTTTGATATATAAAAGTAGCTCAGTTTTCTTTTAATGCTATGTTTAGACAACATTTCAGTAGCTCAAGAAAATAGAAAAGGCTTTTAAGGTAACTGTTAAAAATTGCATTTGCAGGCTCTGAAAGTGCTTCTCCAATCCAATCTGCTCTTGGATCCCGATCACAGACACCCTCTCCTGCCACTCTTCATGCAGATCATATTGAGCAGAAGGATCTGCAGCTGGATGAGAAGCTCCACCACTCTGTTTTACAGACGCCAGATGACCTAGGCAATATCTGGAATAGAAAATATAAACCTGTTCTTTCTTTCTTTCGAATGAAATATAGTGAAGTAGCTAGTATCACCTTACTTGTAAACAATAGTGTACAAGGCTATTTCATCTGCACTTTTCAAAATACTTAACTATAGTGCTTTCCTTTAAATGCAAACAAAAACCTTTTGCTTTTTATCTTGCGTTTTTTTGGAATTATTAACAGTGGATTAATAGTCTGCCCATTTACAATTGTTCCTTTTGATGCTTAGAGTCGTGGCAGCTTAATCTTAATATGTGGCCCTGCCATGGATGGTGTTGTCATTGATATACAAATAGTAAGACATAATTTTAAAGTAATGTTATGATTTCTCCTTGGAAGTTTGGTTCTTTTCCCTTTCATATTTAAACAAATTTATGATTACTTCAACCATCTCAGCTATTGAATTCTAGGATACATTCACTTTGTAAATATGAAGTTCCCATTTCTCCTGTATTTGGTCTCATGGAAACAGGAGGGTGTCTGATGTATATTTCAGACCCTTTTCCTATAAGTAGCCTACTGATGGACAGAAATATCATCATTTTGCTTTGTACTTTGAAATCTACAGCCTAGAAACCATTAGTGTCTCTACCACAGTGGTCCAGATCTTCAAAAGAAGAGGCTATGTGATTAGGCTGAATTCAGATTTAATTTTGATTTTGTATGCCTGTGGGAGCTGTGAGATTTTCAGAAGATCTCAGCAAATACTGGTGCTGAGGTGTTTTGAAAATCCATCTGAGAGGGGTGGAAAGGAGCTGCTGGATGCCTGCTGCTTTAAAACTATGGCTCATTAGCTAGTTTAGTGTGGCTGTTTCACTAGTTAAGTGTGAGCTGAGTAGACTTTAGTAATTGTAATCTGTCAAAGTTTTCTTTATATGGACAAACTAGATTAATCATCTTCCACCTAAAAAAAAGAATACTCATTCATATAACACTGGTGTGTAGAGCAAGCTAGATGAGAGTTAGACTGTGGTGCTAGGTTACTGAATGTTGCCTCTCCACTCATACAAATTTACTGCTTAAAGAACAGTAGCCAGAGACAAGTTTACTCTCACCTTTCTCTTCAATTTGCAATAAAATACATTCCTAGTAGATTCTAAGGGAAATCATCTGTCTGCTTTATTGGGAAAAAAGTAACGTTGAAATGTAATTTTACTTTGAAGCAGGCAAGTGGAGTTCTGGAGATTCATTGACTCCAAAGAATGTAAGACAGCACTTACAAAAGGGATGGCCTTACTAGGTCCATCAGATCTGTATTAGGGCTTAAGTAGTGACCTTGAATGGAAAGAATGTAAGAAAGAGTATGGAAAGAATATAAGAAACAGGACAATTCTTCTTCTACAGAGTTTGATAACAAGACATATAGTTAGACATATCCGGTGTTGAGGTGGCTGAATAGGTAAGAAATATCTTACTCTAAAGCCTGATCTTGTTTTTCCTTTTGGTTTTAAGAAAACTATGTATGTAATAGTTATATCAGAACTTTTTATTCTTCTGGAGAGGTAGGTCTCACTATACTTTTTTCTTCCATTACAGAAACAAGTGAATTCCCCTCAGAATGCTGTAGCGTGATGGCTGGGGGAACGCTTACTGGATGGCACGCAGATGTTGCTACTGTGATGTGGAGGCGAATGCTAGGAATTTTGGGAGATGTCAACAGCATCATGGATCCCGAGATTCATGCCCAGGTTTTTGATTACCTGTGTGAACTGTGGCAGAATCTGGCCAAGGTAAAAGAGCTGAGCCTCTTCTCCAACCTGCCTGGACAGGGCAGGATTTTCAGAAGGAAAAAACCACCATAAGTATTTCCCTTAAATATTTATCATTTTGTTTTTAATAATTGCAGATTAGAGACAATCTTGGTATTTCAACAGATAACCTAACTTCACCATCTCCACCAGTTTTAATTCCACCACTGAGAATTCTAACACCATGGTTATTCAAGGTAAATTTGAGCACTAAGCAGTGAAACATGCTCAAAAAGGTTCATGTAGGTGTAGAAGACTGTTTAATGTAATTTTTGATTATGAATAATGAATATCGTTCTAAAACTGTAGGCAACAATGCTGACTGATAAATACAAACAAGGAAAACTACATGCTTATAAACTCATTTGTAAGACAATGAAGCGAAGACAAGATGTTTCTCCGAACAGGGATTTTTTAACTCATTTCTACAATATAATGCACTGTGGACTTCTTCATGTGGATCAAGTAAGTTTAATTATGAAATTCAGGTAAATATAAATATTGTAACTAAAAATAAAGTTGTTTTATCAAAAATACTGAATGCATTTTCAGCTGTAAGTAATTTAACTTTGTCTTTGAAAATGGTTATGTGACTGATACTTTTTATAAACTTTGATTAATGGCCCTCATGTTCTTGGTTGTAATCAGAAATGCTCTTTTTGTAGTCTGTTTCAAGCAAATATGAGGGCAGAAAAGATACTCTCTCACTTTTTACTGATTGTATGTTACCAGTTGAAGCATACAAGAAAGAGAGGGAAGCAGATCTCTCTGAGGTCTACTGTTCTTACCTGCTCCCTGATGCAACAGTTTAGCTAGTGGGAAAGTAAATTGTGCTCACTACGTTGGAGTAATTTCTTTCTACAGCAAGCATAGGAACCAGTAAACAGAGAGAGACTGAGTGTATCTAATCAGTGGGAGTAGGTCTTTTTCATAGGTTTTAATATGAACAGGTCTGAAAATATTGTATAGCTTAAACACTTTTTTAAAGACTTGCATCAGAAGTTGGTTTTGTGAACTTCTTTGAGGAGCAGTTAGAGGCTTAGGGAAATCAAAGGTTCAAACAACCCTGCTTCCATTAACTGCGCAAAATAGAACTAGTCCAGAATTATTCCACGGATGGCTATGGATAGGACAGATTCCCAGTTTCTGTCCTCTAACAACCAGTTTACCTTGCTTTTCTTGCTGGATTGCAGATCTTCCTATAATATATTGCCATTTAGTTGGATATGGCTACTACTGGATAATTTTTCAAAGGAGGAAAAGGGGGGTTTTTTGCCTGTGATTTGGGATGTTTTTTAGTAATTAAAACATTTTATACTTTTTCAAATTCTCTTTGAAGAACTTGCATCTTATACATTAATTTAAAAAAACTGCCTCACTAAGTCTACAAGAACATAATATGCTGTGTTGAATAACTATATACCAGAAATGCTATAGAACACTTTATAATCCTTTCTTTATATTTTGGTTCCATACGTATATATGTAAGAGGCTAATAACCTTTTTGTTAAAGTTCTAGTCAGGTGATACTTGTTGGAGAGGATTAAGCATGTTGTTAAGAAGGTATAATAGCTGGTTATCTCACTGTATGTTTTGTGTACATGTTTAAATGAATGGTTAATCATTTATTGAACTCTTAAAAGCTAAATGTAAGTGAATATACGACGTGACCTGGTACCGACCTCATACGATAGTGTCCAAGGTTAAATTAATCTATAAAAGTATACCACAGTTTACTTATGCTAATATGAGTATATCTAAGGAATTTATCTTTTTATGCTACTCTTCACTCAGTAATGAGTGTCTTAATTTGCTTTCTCGTGTTTTTACTTTCTACTTTTGCTAAATACCTGCCTTTTTTCATTCATTGTTCATCTTGTTGAAACTCCTCTTTTCCTTTTTTCCCCTTTTCCTTCTGCAAGGATATTGTCAATACAATCATCAAGCACTGCTCTCCTCAGTTCTTTTCACTTGGTTTGCCTGGTGCCACCATGCTTATTATGGATTTCATCGTAGCAGCAGGAAGAGTGGCTGCTTCTTCTTTCCTCAATGTAAGTATTCGTTGGTTAATTCTCATTTATGTGCAAGTGGAAAGGATTTGAGCGAAAACTGAGCAGTAATTTTCTTTGACTAGGGTGTTAACTCTAGTTAACAATTCAGTGTAAGTGAATTCAATGTAATGGTTAGCAAATACAGATACTGTCAGTGGTTTATTCTAGAACACTACACATGCAAGTCCTTTCCAGAAAATACGTGAAGAATGCAAAAATTACTGCTGAAGCAGAGAATCTTCTTTTACTTCAGAGTTCTGAGAATTGTGACTGCCATTTATCTGTGCTTTAAAATGTTTTAAAATAAATGTCTGTTTTGACTGTACCTTCATTTTAAAAGTGTATTCCTCCATCTCTGCTGTGCAATGACTTTGATGATCAAGCTTGAGAACTCAAATCTGCTAGCGTTTGCACTATTTTGATGTATTTCTGATACTGTTACCCAGTCAACTTCAGCCTTATATAGTAACACTAATATGATAACCTAGGTGCTGTTGGCCTTGCATGACTGTACTCCCTCAAAATTCCCAATACTCCCCTCCACTTGTATGTGAGTTTTGACTGTTTCTCACGTCATTCCCCCTTTAACCAACTGTGAAATCCAGCTTCCCTCAAGGTACTATCTGAAGCCTCTGTCAGCTTCTTACACTGTTACCTGTCATGTCCAGCAATGCCTCATGTCATGTCCAGTAGTTTTCCACATCCTGTTCAATTAGCTGAACTAAGACCCAAGCCTAGTTAGCAGCATGGTCATTTGTCTGTAGTCCTAACAATTCCTCCGCTTCCTTTTGACTGTCTTGGAAAATGGGAACATGGAGTATGGTGGTCTCGGTTTGCTCAGGTCTACAGAATTTGCAGAAGGAGCAAGGAAATACCTGTGTAGAGTTTCAGCCATTGTTCTCTTTTAAGGCAGCTTCCTGACTGCAGTAAGAATATATATTTCTCCCCACCTTTTTTTCTTTTAGGCACCAAGAGTTGAAGCACAAGTTCTTTTAGGATCTCTAGTCTGTTTTCCCAATTTATACCATGAACTACCAGCTCTTCACCCAAACATTCCTGACATTGCTGTGTCTCAGTTTACGGATGTTAAGGTAGGAATTTTAAGAATATTTGGATGGCGTGCAGCTACCAAGTATATGTTTAATATGATGCTGTTCCAGGAATTATTAACTAAAATTTTAAGAGTCTAAAATTTTTCAGAAATCATTTCAAAGCCTCAAGATCCAATAAAATCTTGTCAAACTTTATACTACTTAAACATACTTTATAATTGCTATTAACTTAATATTAAAGTGTTTTCACATGTAGTAAAAGAAAACGATGTGTTATCTCACCTTTTCAAGCCTGCTCTCATTATGGCTATTTGCAGTCTCACAGATTTAATCAGCTGAGAAGGAAAAGATTGAGAGGTTCAAGACATGTTATTTAATTTATTGAGAATTCACAGCTGGTGAAATCTGCCCATGTTCCTAGGGGCTTTAGAAAAACTCTGTACACCAGTATGTTCTTTTAGGCAAAAAGTAAAGACCTTACCCTCTCTATCATAACACAAAGTTGGGTAGTGTGCCAGTATACTGAAACCAGGTAGAGCTCAGTTCGTGTGTTTGATTGCTGTATGTGTGTCAGGTTACTACGTCTAAGAAAGGCTCCCCGTAAGTTTCCAAACTCTTTCAACTTAGGGAGAGGTGATGGCTTGGAAGCTGCTTTACACCTTGCTCCCTTTTGGGAACTGATTCTGAATTCCTTTTCTCATTCTTACTGCCTAATGGCTGTTTACTGGAGTTTTTTTTGAGAGGAGCCTACAGCTTTATGGATATTTCACTGCAGTTGAGTCAGAATTCTTAAGGCACTGTAGTCACTTGTTCTGCAACTACTTCCAAGGACTTTTAAAATCAATATAATTTTGGAGGGGAATAATTTGCTCATTTAAACCTTGAAGTAATAGATATTTTCTGTAATACACTTCAGGGCTATTCACAGAAGCTAGCTTTAAGGAGGCTTTTTTTTTTTTTTTAGGCTTGATATTTTATGGAAATGTATTGGCAAGAATTAGATAAATGGTTAATCAGCAGAAATTAGGACAGTAACCTGTGGGATATTCTTGGGGTAGCACAATAATGAGAATCTGGGGCAGACTAGAAGCTTGGAGTATGTTGTGGTTTAACCCCAATCAGCAACTAAGTACCACACAGCCTCTTGCTCTCCCCTCTCCGCACCGCTCCCCTCCTGGTGGGATCGGGGAGAGAACCGGGGGAAAAAAAACCAACCTGTGGGTTGAGATAAAGGAAGTTTTAACAGAACAGCAGAGAAAGATAAAATAATAATAGTAATAATGATAAAAGAATATACAAAACAAGTGATGCATAATGCAATTGCTCACCACCCGCCGACCAATGCCCAGCCAGGCCCCGAACAGTGATCACTGCCCTCTGGCCAGCTCCCCCAGTTTCTATACTGAGCGTGACGTCAGATGGCATGGAATAGCCCTGTGGGCAGTTTGGGGCAGCTGTCCTGGCTGTGCCCCCTCCCAGCTTCTTGTGCCCCTGTGTTGGGGCCCTGGCTGTATTAAACAACTATGAGAAAATAAAGTAACATATCTTTCAAGGTCTCAAAGGAGGAACGAGCGAAGGTCAAAAACATTAAACAAGCAAGACGTGGCAGAAGTTATGGTGTTTAAGCAGGAAGTGTATCCGGGAGGAAGATTTTATGGAAGCCAATTAGAAGATGAGCTTAAGCATGGACTTAGCTTAACAGCCAATAGAAAGTGTTAGTGTAGCGCGTGGACAGCGTGTGTGTTGCTTTAAGAGTTTATAAATCGGGCTTGTAGCGTAATAAAGTTGGACTGAATCTTCACCATATTGGTGTGAACATATTCTTTCCCGTCTTGCCACAAACATGGACCGCGGCATCCCTGGCAGAGCATGGGAAGCTGAAAAGTCCTTGGCTAGTGTAAGCACTACTTAGCAACAACTAAACCATCAGGGTGTTATCAGCATTGTTCTCATACTAAGTCCAAAACACAGCACTATGGCAGCTACTAGGAAGAAAATTAACTTTGAATTAAGCTGAAACCAGAGTAGTGGTAGCAAACAGTCCTTCTGACCACAAACCTAGAGACTCAGCTAAGCAACATGCCTGTGTGTGCTGTAATAAAATTCTAATTTTCTGACGCTTCATGTCATAGAGTTATTGGTAAATCAGTGAATGTTTTCCTCTTTGTTTTAGGAACTCATAATTAAAACTGTATTAAGTTCAGCAAGAGAGGAGCCATCTGGTCCTGCACGGTAGGTCATACAAAGAGAGCTTCTAAATGAATAGATTCTTTTCTTTATTATGCTGTTTTGAGTTGGATATGTTGAAGAGCTTGAAGTAAAAGTTTGCATGTGTTTTGTTCATGGTTTTCTTTACCACTGTCAAAACTGTGGTCTACCATATGAGTGTGAAATTGTTTGTAAACAAGGAGAATAACAGAGCAGATTTTTTTTGTCAGACTAAATGCTGGTCCATCCCAGTACCCTTTCTCTGATAGCAGCTGATAGAAAAGGGTGTTAATATGAGTAAGAATATAAGCTCTGTGCTCTCCCAGCCTACCCTGGTGTTCAGCTCAGGGATTTTCTGTACTAGAGAGGCATTTTTGAGTTTGATCAAGGACAAGATTGCTTAAGAGGGAGGTATGGTTATTTTTTAATAGACCACATGATTTTATTCGAAAAATAGCAGTACATGAGGTACCAAGGTACATGAGCCTTTCTTTATGGTATGGAAAACAAGCAGAAGATATGGAGCTAAGCATTAAACTGTGAATGATTGCTCTGATACTTAAACCTAAGCATCTTCATCAAATAGACAACTTCAAAGAAGATAGTTACCAGTTTTCTTTTTCTGTTTCTTAATTTGCTTCTGACTTTCTTCTTCCTTGCCCATCCCCTGAGGCTTTCAGTTAGAGAATCCTGTGTATGGGCTTGGAACAGGAATCTGTAATGCCTACCAATGCCTTGTCTGTTTGAGCAGAGTGTCTATATATGCTCACCTATTAAACTGTTACTTAACAAATGTAAGGTACTAGAACCACATGCCCAAAATAATGTTACTGGAAAGATCAGTTCATTGAACCTTAAAATGCTTTGCTGGAAAACAAAGAGCAGTTTTCATCAGCCCACTTACCTGTTCTTCACTTGAACTGGTAAGTTCAAGAACTTGAACTGGTAATGTCTCTCAACACAGGGGTAGGAAGGAATGTTCTGAGATAATTTTCATTTCATTTTTCAAGTTCTTTTACAAAATGAGTTCTAAAAAGCATTTGCTTTTGAAAAAGGTGATCTAAATCCATTTGGTTCAGAACATTATTACCGATCTTGTGGCACTGAAGCACACAGCAATAATGTCTTCAGTTCTGGCAGTGTGGCTGGGAAGAGGAAGGGAACGTTCTACCTCTCCCCAGATCTGGTCTGGCTGTGCGAGTGTGTATATAGGAGCAGAGGCACATGTGCAATCCCAGCCTTTCAGAGAGCTGAGTTTTGCTACCCCCAAAATGCAAAGTTGGACCACCGTGTGTAATAACATTAAAAGAAGATTAAAAAGGAATAGATTCCCAATACCTCTTTGGGTTGCCTGTGCCCCTCTTCTTCTGGGAGACAGATGGGTATGTCTTCATTGTGGGGATAATGATGTTCCCACAGCTTCCGAAGCTTGACTGCCTCACTTCTTAGTGGCAGTTTATCCACTGTCTCTTTTGGGAATAACCTCTCTGATACCATCTGCTTCACAGCAGTACAGAGTTCACCTGGGTTACTATCACAGGTCATATTTGGGATCTACATTATGATTTTGCCATGTCAGCTTAGCCACTGGTAGAGGCTTAATTGTCTTTGCAGTTTCCTAGGAGAGAACTTCGATTTCTTGGAACTTAGGTACAGAGCTTTGTATATCTCTAGCAAGTCTGAGTGCTGTTATTGTTACCCAAGCTATAAATCTCTATTCCTTATCTCTTCCACAGAGGGTTGATGTTTTACATTTCATTACATACTTGACCCAACTGAGCTTCAGTGAAGTTAGTTATCTGAAATATGTTCTACTCTCAGATCTCCATCTGTAAAGATTACTAACTAAAGATTAATAATCAAATTCCTGTCCTGCTGCTGACAGTCTGAAAAAGAAGTGATAGGTTGATGAACTCTATGTTCACCTCTTCCTCTGCTAGTGCTGTTAAGGCTGTGATTCTTTAATAACAATATTGTAGCCACATAACTACACATTTTTTCAGAAACTACTCTGAATAATGATAGAGAAACTGGTGTTCTTGGTAGAAACCTCACAGACTCCTGGATATTTTGCACATCAGTATGTCATCGGATGTGGAATGGATCTCAGCATGAAGAAAACCTTAAATAGTAACACTGACTTAGAGCTGTCTACTCTTCTGTATGCTAAAGGTTTATTTTCTGAGTCAGCTTACACAAACCGTCTATACTTATTGTTAAATCTATTCTATGTTCTTATTTTCTTTTGTTCAAAAAGGATTGAAACACATACTGTGGAAATAGCAGAAGTGTAGATTGGGAAGGGACCAAGAGTACTCCTGTAAGCTCTCCCTCCTCTAAGGCTGGAGTATGTTTAAAATATTCCTGTCAGTATCTTGCCTAAATGGTCCTGAAAATTTTCTCAAAGAAGAAGGTTACAAAAATTTTAGGCTGTTCTAATACTTAAAGTAATTTTTACAGTCAGGTTGTTTTTATGACCAGTATATGGAGAAATCTTTTCTACTGGAAATTAAACTCTTCAGTGACTTACTACACATCAGAAGATTTCTTATAATTTCCTTCTTTAATTCTGATCTGGACTCAGTACACCCTTCAGTTTTTCCTCCATATGTAATATTCCCCAAAGCTGTTTATTATTTTTGTTACTTTTTTCCTAGACTCCCTCAAGCTCATCTTAAGTCTTAAATTGTATTAATCAAGACGTAATGGAGGCAGTCTTGCAATTGAGATTTCAGTGACGTGTGAAAGACAGGGTGGTTTGACATCTTATGCACACTATCACATGGAATTAATTCCAAGATGTATTTTTGCTACCTGTTAGCAGTTTCATGATTCTGTGTAGCCTTAAAATCCTTTCTACAGCACAGGCTTCATAGCCACTTCTGTTTCTGTTTCTATTCTAGCGTATGATTTTTCTTTCCCAGTTGTAATGCTTTTCCGTTCCCACAACCTGCTTTCATCTTGTCAATTGTGGACTCCTCTCCAATTTTATCCAGAGGATTTTGAATTCTGAAGTTGTTTCCAAAATATTTGCAGTCTGTGTTCTTGAAGATAATTACTAACGATTCAGAGATTGTTTAACCTAGCTCTGTAACATTTCTGAAGAAATTTCATCCATCTCTGCTGATTTGAACACATCCATCTAAATACTCTTTACCTCTACACTTCTTTTCCATTTCCTGATTTTAAATGAGGAAACAACAACAAAATTTGAAGTATTTAATCACAAAATGTATACTGTCTTTAGCATTCATTTACCCCTCCCCTATTAATCTTTGTTAGTCGTCAATCTAAAAAAATGTAAATATCTATGAACAAATAACATTCCCCTGTCTTGTCTCTGTGTCCCAGAAGCTCTAAACGAATATGAGCAAACTCTCATGTTGGGGAGGAGGAACCCGTCACCACAATTTTTACTTTGTCGTAAGAAAATACGTATGAAATTCCCATACATTGATTTCGGGTAATATTTTTAATCCAAAAAACACCTAGAGATGCAGGAGTTCTTGATGCCTTTTGGATTTTTCAGTTGCTGAGAAGGGTGCTTTCTTTGTCTTTTCCTGTGCCTTCACCAGGGTACTTAGGATTTCTTTTTCATTTTTGAATAAGTTACAGCATTATAGTTTTTAAGTGCAGTTTTTTGTGTAGCTCTTTTTGAAATATTAAAACCATATTTATTAGATTTTAACAAGACATGTCATGAATCATAAAAATTGCCCTTCTTGTAGCATGTTTCTCAACAACTTGTCCTCCAACATTGTTTTGCAGATGTGTTGCTCTTTGCAGCCTTGGTATTTGGATCTGTGAGGAGCTAGTTCATGAATCACATCATCCTCAGATCAAGGAAGCATTGAATGTGATTTGTGTTTCTTTAAAGGTGAGAGACTAACACTTTTACAATGTGTATTGCCTTTACGTGTAAAGATACTTTGCCTTTTCAAAGTCATGATCACGTTTTAGCATCCTTACTTCGCAGTCTCATTTTCAATCCTTAAAAAAGACTGAATTCGGTTTAACTGGTGAATTTCTGAACTCACAGACTCACAAGTCACAAAAGTGACTTTGTGACTCACAGTCACAAAAGATCTTTACCCTTATTTAAGTTTGGTGTAAATGCTGTGCTGGGAAATAAGATAGTGGATCCCTATCTTAATATATGTCATTAGCCACTTCACTCTAACTTCTGCCTTTTGGAGCATAGTAGTTTATCCATCATCCCAGCTTTCATAAATAAACCTTGCAATTCAAGTTTCAGCAAAACCGCTACTAGCTTTGTCCAGCTATACCCCTTCC
This sequence comes from Scopus umbretta, assembly GCA_013400535.1. Lineage (NCBI taxonomy): Eukaryota > Metazoa > Chordata > Aves > Pelecaniformes > Scopidae > Scopus > Scopus umbretta. Next base: position 15,509 of record VZTL01032253.1, read on the forward strand.
CACATCCTGGACCCAAGCTTCCAGCAGGGTTTTCTGCATCTGTTTTTAACTAGATCTAGAAGCCTATTGTGGATTAACCCTGGGGTAAGGGCCAAACCCCCACCCAGCTGCTCCCTCACTCCCCTTCCTCAACAGGATGGAGGGAGAAAACAAGATGAAAAATCTTGCGGGTCAAGATGAAGAGAGGGAGATTGCTTACCAGCTACCATCAGGGGCAAAACAGATTTGACTTGGGGAAATTAATTTAATCTATTGCCAGTTAAAATAATTTGGGCAGTGAGAAACAAAGACAAAATTCAAAACACCACCTTTCCCTGCCCTCCCTCTTTCCCAGGCTCATCTTCACACCTTTGTTCCCAACTCCTCTGCCTCCTCCTGCCCCCTCCCAAGTAGCGCAGAGGGGATGGAGAATTGGAAGTTATGGTCAGTCCGTAACAGTTCCTCTCTGCCACTGCTTCCTCCCTGTTGCAGTGTGGGTCCTTCCACTGTCTGTAGTGCTTCAGGATAAGCCTGTTCCCGTGTGGGCTCCCTGTGGACTGCAGTTCCTTCGGGAGATAATCAGTGCTGCAGTGCAGGGTGCTACATGGCTGCAGTGTGGATATCTCCTCTGGCATGGTCTTTTCCATAGGCTGCAGGGGAATCTCTGCTCCAGCACCTGGGGCACCTCCTCCTTCTCTGACCTTCATGTTTGCCTGCTGTTTTTCATTCCTTTTTGTTTTTCCTTCTCTGCCTGCCTGGCGTTTTTGCCCTTTCTTAAATGTGTTTTCACAAAGGCGCCACACACTTGGCAGATGGGCTCAGCTGTGTCCTGTGGTGGGTCCGTTGCAGAGCTGGCTGGAACCTCCTGTGTCTGGCATGAGGCAGCCCGTAGCCTCTTTTCACAGAGACCCCCCTGTAGCCTCTCCATTACCAAAACCTTGCCATGAACACCCAGTACAGATCCCTACAAAGACTCTGAGTACAGATGTGTCAGAGTGTTTCCTTCTCCAGCATTTGTTTCTCCTGTCTAGGCTAGCCATGGACGCCGAGGAAAGTCACATTCCTCGCTAATTGGCATCCTGAGTTCCCCAGCTCTGATTAATAGTACTTTTAAAGCCTCTGTGGGACATTCTTCTGACACATGGCAAAAGGGAAAGGCCAGGGTAGAGAGGAGACTGGAAGGGATCCCAGTTTTGGGATCCATCTGCCATCATATGCAAAAAGCCTGTCCCAAGCCAGGTTGCTGCCTCGTACTCTTTGGCTACTAGACTCAGTGGAACATCTAGTGTAAGAGGGGTACGGGGAAGAAAGTGGGAAAGTGACAAATGCAAAGGCCAAGCAGAAGATATTAGATATTTAGAGAGAGACATGGAGTACTTTTGCCACATGCGTGGAAGCACTGGAGGATGTTTGATTTCCTGTGGCAAAGTGCTTTTCTGTGGTCATTCCAGGACATGTCTTTCAGGCCACTACCTGTTAGAAAAAATCTGAATCCAAAGAAGGGTCAAGAGTGGGCACCAAAGTTTATGTGAATAAACAACCTGTTGAAAGGGAATAATGAGAACTCCTGTTTTGGTGAGAAGTAAAGAGCACCTGTTTTTATCGCTATCATTAAAATTTATTTCCCTTTTTTATGAAGCATGCTGCAACATTGGGTAATATTACAGTTTTTCAGAAGGATTTAACTTGTCCTTTCTAACGGGTGCTGTGGGTTGGCCCCAGCTAGCAGGCAAACTCTCATCCAGCCTCTCACTCACTTGCCCACTGCCAGCAGGAGAGGGGAGAACATAGGAAGAACAGCAGTGGGTTCCTGGCCCCTTTCCACAGAGATCACCCCTGCAGCCCCCTGCTAGCAAAACCTTCCCACCTACACCCAATACAATGGTTCTGAAACTAATTTGTAAGATATAACTACAGTCTCTGGTGGTCACCATTCAATTTGGTATAAACACCTTCACATTAAGTTCTTGAAATGTAGGATGAGTTACTGTTTTGGTTTTTGCTGTTCTGGTTGAATCTATTAAACATAGCTAGTATGCACCGTAATTCTCACCCAGAAATGCAGCTCGCTCGGATATAGCTAGTTCACTGTGGTGCAATGCCTATAAAGTGCTTCTGAATAGAAGAGATTTTCTGACATTTGTTTTGTCTGCATTTCCTTTTCTGGATGACAGTTTTCGCTATTCTGAAACTAGTCTCACTGGATTTCAGCTCTGGTTGTGAGATTTTGTACTGGTGGTAGTATATCAACAGTATATTCCTTTCATCATCTCTCTTAAAAAGCTGCACTTTCTTGGCTTTTTTTTTTCCTTGATGATTGTTTTAGTTTTTCTCCTTTTTGCAAGTCTATTTCTTTGTATGTTATGAAATAATTAGAATATTATTTAAAATATTTTATTTTCTGGCATTTTTCAAACTTCCATATTCATGAACAATATCTTCAATTTTTTAAATATGTCCCAATTTAGTTTCAGAACCTTTCTACATGCTCTTTGTTTACATCAAAATTCAATGAATAGTCTAGTCTTTCTGTATATACACATGCATCGGGGTATACGCTTGTTATAAGTTGCTTGTGTAGGATGTTGTGAACTAACGCTTCTTTTCAGCAATAGGAATCTGAAAAAGTATCTTAGCAAATCAGCTGATCACATCCTGTGAAGCAGGATTTGAGTCTACGTCTAAAATGACTAGCTGCAGGGCTTTTAGTATTAGACTCTAAATTGCAATTTCCTGTTTTGCAAATCACATTCATCCTTTGCAGCTTCACTAATACTCTCTTCCAGGGTTTTCCCCTTGCTTTTTAATATCCCTTAACTAGTGCATTTTATCAAGTTCCTGTGCAAGTTTGGTATTAAGCTGGTTTTATCTTACTTCTGCAATTTATCAAAGTTTGAACTATTTTTAATCCTGACATTCACTGTGATTTCTCTTATTTTTATTTGACATATATATTAAACCAGTTATTTGTATCTCATTTATATTAAACACAAATTACTTCTTGAATGAGAAGACAAAGATATTTATATTTCTACTTTGCTTTGCTTTGTGTTGGCCAAAGCATCCAGAGCACGTTGGCTTTTCTCCTGTTCTGAGCAGTGGCATACATTCACAATAGAGTTTAATCATGAAATGAAAAGTTCATAAATATATCATGGGAGGAACAAATTAGCTCTAATTTGTTACCTAAGCAATCTCCTTGGCTTCCAAATAGTTGGAGATTTGAACTCCCAGAATGGATTATTTTCTTATTTTCAGGAGAAATGAATATATAGGGAGCTATAGTCCTAGTCCAACTTAATGATAAATGGAATTGACCAAATAACATTGAATAGGAATGTTAGCAACACTTACATGCTTATTTCTGAAATACAAAAGCATATTCAGAACTGCAGTCCAGCAGCTCACTCTGAATATAGCTAGCACAGCTCCCAGCAGTGTGACAATACTGCTGTATCTGTGTTAACCTCTGCTGAAGTCTTGAGCCCAAAGGATCCTAACCAGCCATCCAGACCCCTGCATCTCATCTTTATATTGTGCTCCTCTCAAAAATGCTGCAGATACGTCATAAAATTCTGTTGTACAGGCTTAGTTGAATTACTGCCAAAAAATAGGTTATTTGCCAGTATGGGCAGGGTTAAACTACTGATGTAACATCCAGAAAGCAACAGGCCCTTGCAAAGATGGGAAAGTATGTCAATATTACCCTTCCGAGAAAAACCTTGAGAGTTAGGTACCAGGCAGAGTGCCAGTTTGTTGAAAGCTTTTTTTTTTTTTTCCCCCCATTGAGTAACTTTTAAAAAAATGATACCCATGCTACTACATATGAAATCATATAAAAGGAGTGAATTCTTATGCTTAATAATGTACAGCATTTTCCTGAGATAGAGAATAGCTGGTGAAATATTTGCAGAATCACACAGCTGTCTTTGTGCCACGTCTAAAGGCTCTTGAAGAGAAGTCAAAACAAAGCAGCTGACTTGAAAGGGGTGAATTGTTTTGCTATCCAGCATAAACCCAGTGTTGCTGCTTGAGTTTAGGAAAATGTCCTTCCGGGACACAGCTATAATTGTCTGTTCTAAAGTGTCTGTGCATTCTTTTGAAATGTGATATATTGACTGTGCTGGGACAGATTTCTGAAGTAGATGAAGGTTTTGATCTGTTTGTGCCAATCCCCATATTCTTGATCAAAATTTCCTACCTGGTGCTCTTCCCATGAAAAATAAAATTTCAGTGCACAAGATTTGAATTTTATTCATATTAATTACTTTATACTTTTCAGCCTTTTGTTCCCTTTCTTAAATTAAAAAAAAATAAAAATTCTCTTCAACCAGAGAACAGAAAGAGGTTAACTAATCTGCATAAGACAGCACTAGAAATCATTCATTCATCTTCATTTTAGAGCCTGATGATCCTCTTTGGAAAAAAAAAAAAATTAAAAGTAAAAAGAAGAAAATGCTCCCTGTTTTTTAAGTAGCGAATGGCTGATTATTCAGTCATATCAGAAAAGCCTCCAGGCCACCTTCTCAGGTAATTTTTTCTTAAATTCAGTGATCTGGATACTCCATATTAAACTACTCTGGATTGTCTGCCTCTTTTGTCCTCTCCAGTGACTTTGGGGTTTTCCTGCAAGCTTGTAAGGATGTTTCCAGCAATCTGGATTTGATGTCAAGATCTGTAATCAAATTGTTATGCTTTCAATTTTATTTAATGTTTTTCTGGTTGTCACTCGAGCTTGAACATTAGAATCTGTACCCTGCTGATTGTGCTCTTACAGTGTACTTGTACAGCATGGAGAGAGGCTGTCTCACGATGGGTAAGATACAATGGTGTTCCTGTCATAAGCCCAGGGAAGACTTGCAGCTGTGAGAAGTCTGCCATGTTTTCGTTAAAAGCTGACAGTAGGATGAAACTGCATCCACCGAGAAACAGGGGAATTCAGAACAAGAATTAACTACACTGTGTACTCTGGTTTCCTTTTCTGTGGCTGGCTTGTAAGAGCCATTATTCATAGTCGTTATGCTTATATAGGCACCACAAATAAAAAACGTTAAAGCTTTGTACTCCATACTTTTGCTTATGCTTGTATTTTTAATGTTTTTTTCAAGACCTTAAATGTAAAAAATAATAGCTCTGCTTTGATAAGAAGCTGGCCCAGGGCAGAGTTTTCTTCCAGTGTATTATCTACCTTTACATTTTTGCCAGTCAAAAATTTTATTCTGAAATCCTTAATTTTCTGTTCAGGCTTCATTGCCCAGGCATTTGAGCTTTCTTAAAGTTTGGGTTTTTTTGTTTTGGGTTTTTTTTTTAAGGTTTGTGAGATACACCCTTCCCTGAAAGGTTAATAGAACTGCACTGATAAAGAAAATAGTCTAAGCAGCCAAGACTTTAAATCTAAGGATTTTTGCAACATAATTACCCTTTTCTGAGTTCAGAGGTAGACACTTAACCACCTTGTGGCACACACCTGTGACAGCTTCACTGCTAAGTGAGGTTAAAACATGTAAACTATGTTTTTATTCTTTTAACAATGCAGGTATTCTGATGTCACTCATCTTCATTGATGAAACAGAATAGGGTTTTTCATTATTTAAGCAGGAATTACCTAATTGTTTTCTGAGCGATTTGAGATTCATTAGTGTTATGGCTTGGAATATTTGTTTTCAGTAAAGACAGAGTATGTTCTTGAATAAGAATGTATTTGAAATCCTTCCCTTGGGGCTGTTGCACGTTATTTTTTCTTCTGTATAGTTTGTGCTGTCTTTTGAAGTCTGTAGTTTTGCTGTGCTAATAATCGTTTTGCTCAGATTTCTCTTTAGCTCAGATTTGTAGGATTTTCGTGTCCTAGGCGAATAAAATTCACTTGTAAAATTCACTTTGTGCTTGTTGTTTGGTGCACAGCTTAATGTTTTAAGGCAAGTGCAGTGAAGGAAGAAGCCTCAATTAAATGTCCTGTGCATTAACAAGTCAGGAAAACGTATCCCTGTCACTTTATTTCTTTGTTTTTCCACTTAGGAGTGTAAAGGCAGCATGTGCATCCACTCCCAAAGCTGAGGAATACTTGTACAAATGCATTCATTTTTTGCCTTGACCAACACAGTAACTTAAACATTTTAGTAACTGTTGAAGGCAGGCTCCAGTGCAGTGATGTTTTCCTGCCTTTGAAAGGTAACAGAGAACAGGGGAATTAAGCTCAGAAGCCAAGGTGCATTCATTTCCATTCAGACAACTGCTGTAGGCAACAGTCACTAGCAAATACAGAACAGTTAGTCTCACTATTAGTACTATATCATGCATTTTGGATACATGCTGTTCACCTGCCTTGGTTCTCAACGAAGATCTCTGATTTCAGAATTGGATGCTTGGGGTTTTTGCATTAATAATTGTTCAGGTAACAAGAAGTGAATTTGTTCTTCCTGGCTTCCTGACACTGTACTAACCAGTCTGAAGTTAGTTAGGAGACTCCTCTCCCCTTTGCCTCATTGCGTGCAACTCCCTGATTGCCTGTCCCAAACCTTTGATGTTAGCTGCTAACATTTGGTTATGACTAGAAAATAATTCCTTTGAAATTTTGTAAAATTTAATTCAGTTCCTCCGATAAATAGGTATGTAAGGAACTATATGTATAAAACCATCACCAAAATTCCTGACCACCTTATCACCTAACATACTGTTATGTGAAATGTGATCATCATTACTGGGTTGTGTTCTCATTTCTAGTTTCCGAATAAAACAGTGGCCCAAGTTGCCTGTAGTATGCTGAACATGCTGATACATTACGTACATAGACTTCAAGTGTATCAAGCTGATTCACCTTTAAGAATTATTCAAGTAAGTAATTTTTTAAAAATTGTAAATTTTAATTCTTTTAAATGTAACAGTAAAATGTATTTCACTGAAAATACCAGAATATTGACAAGTATTTCACAAAATGTTAAATTAGTAGAAACATAATCTTACTGAGTATTAACTGTGTGGGTTCATGTTGTACTTGCTTTCTGATTCTGATATTAGCATGTAAAATGGCTATATCGTGCTTATTTTTTCTCCTATACAACTTTGTCATTATTTACATGGGAATACTGTCAATAAAGTGCACATTTTTTTAATATTAAGTATCTTCAAATATGTTTACTTTAGTGAGAAGGCAATTACTTAAAATACGGATCTGCAATTGTATTTTGCACATCCATATGCAAAATAGTTTGCATAAAAGTGTTTCAGTATAAAACAAAAATAAGTATTTTGAATGCACTTTAAATAACAAGGAAGTAGATGATGGCCTCTGTGAATCTGAACCACAGAGAAAAGATAGAGGTCTCCCAGGTAACCGGAAAGAGAACTGTGTGGAAGCTTCTTCAGAGGTATAGCAAGCATTGCTCTGCTCCTCTGCAGTCATATGGTTGATCAAGTAGAGGCAGGGTGTTTACAAATTCTAGTAGTTCTAAGAAATAATGGACCTCAAATAGCCCTGTACACAAACCCACATCAGGCTCCTTCCTGCACCCTACAAGTGTGTTGAATCAAGTTCTCTTCCTGCCTGAATATTTAGAATAGCTGTGTAATTTCATTGTCCATAATGCACCTACATCAGTCAAGCAGAACATATTCCCTCGGTGTCTTCTGCAAAATTCAATTAAAAGGATTTTATTTTAAAAAAAAATAAAATAGCAAGGAATACTGTAATTTGTCTCAAAATAGCTTTAATAGACTTTAACTGTGAATCTAGTATTGTGTCACATTTACCTGCTTAAAAATGTATTTTAAATTTAAATATTTAAATTGTATTTTTAAAGAAACTATGCTATATTTTCCCCAGATTCTGATAGCAACTATTACCCATCTGCTACCCAGTACAGAAGCTTCCTCTTATGAACAGGACAAGAGGGTAAACATTTTTCATTTCTTTTTAATGTGTCAATTTAATTGCAACAGTGTGTGACATAGCATTGTTACAGAATCTAAGCTGTGCCTTGAAGTAGGGATTCAGCTCTAAGTGTAGAACAGTATAGCGTTCTCAGAATTCCAGCAGTATTCTTTATGCAAGTGAATTTCTGAAGTTTTTGTAGAAAAATATGCATTTAAAATTAATTGAGATTGATTGTTTTTAATAATTAGAAAGTCATCTTTTTCCTGATCCTTACAAGGAAAGAAAGTAATGTAGATTTTTCAAACTTGCCTTATAATGAAAATATGTTACGAATTTGTAGAGAATACCTTTCAAAATATGTATGAGATCATAATTTCTTGCACTTTCTATTGTAAGTACATTCTTGAGCAAGGGAACCTGTAATCTTCAGGTGAATTTGATTGTTCTCGTCCTTCAGAATGATTGCTATCTTTTTGTATTTTCGGTGGGCCTGAGTTCCCTAGCTAAGACAGGCTCCTTCTTCCGCTGATACTCACAGTAGTACTTTCTGCCTCCTGAAAGCTGCATCTCTTCTGAATTATTTGGCTTTGCTCTGGGACTGTGGGACACTGGTCATTTAAACTTGGGCACTTTGGTGCAGTGTGTTGCTGGCAGCTCTGTTGTTCTGGGGGACCCATTCCTGCGGAAGCTGGCATTCATGGCAGGCTCATTTTGGCCTCCAGAGCTCATTTTACCTCTCCTCTCTGCTCGTGAGGAGGCAGTGGCTGTTGTAGACTACAGCAGTATGCCAAGCTAGCCACCTTTCCACTTGAGGTGCTTCCCATAAGTCAGTAAGTTTCCCCAGGAACTAATGCTGATCATCGTACGTCAAATAACATATCAAAAAATTGGCTTACCTAGTTTGACAAACTTAGCCCTAATGGGTTTCTTAAAAATTGGTTTAATATAAAAATACCTAGAGCCCTTTGTCGTTAGGCTTATTATATGGTGCCTCTGAGAGACAAACTTGTTATGTATTACGTGAAATGAGTATGATGTTTACATGTCATTTGTTAGTAAATTAGTTAAGTGGATTTTCTTTGAAAGACTTCTATTTAACTTGGGAAATATTTTAGAGAATCCTGCAGCTATTTATCTGAATTGTTTCCTCTTCCACAGCTAAGTTTTAGAAATTAAAAATAATTATTTGAAGCCAGTAAGTTATTAATAATTTGGTGTGTATGTGTGTCTTAATCTAATTCCGTTCTACAGTCTTTAAAAGCATCCCCTAGAGGGAGTTGGTTCTTTTGCTGACTGAGTAGCCTACAGTACAGAAAGCAGTTGGATTTCTTTCAAATGATACCTTGTGCTGCATAGCGTTATTGACATGTTGTGAAGGAAATTCTGTGTTATTTATAAAGCACTAAATGCAGTTGAAATAGTTCAGTTTTGTGTAATTCTTGATTCACTTTCCAGTGAGATTTATGTGCAGAATGGTGCATCAGCCTTAATTTGTACCTGTGTAATCTGTCATTTTAAAAACAGCACCCTACAAATCAATTTTGAAAAATCATGGGTATCCTCTTAAGCACAGTATCTCCTCACAGACTTACTGTGATGAGAAACTGTTGCATGGGTGGTCTTTGTTAAATATCTCAGTAGCCAGTGCTTTTACTGATGCCGTAGGTTTTGAAGATACAGTGGCTTTTAAACAAGTGTGACCTGCCATTACTGCAGAAGGCTGACTCTACTGAAATGAGAAAAGAAAATAAAACAGAGAAGTAAAATACAGTGATAAATGTGAAATAGCAGGTGCTGGTTTAATTGATTTGTAATTGAAAGTGTTTGTTCCAGTTGGTGGTTTCTTTACTTCTGTGCTTATTGGATTGGATAATGGCCTTGCCATTAAAGACCTTGCTGCAGCCTCTTCACACTACAGGAGCAGAAAATGATAAGACTGAAAGATCCGTTCTTAATTGTATATATAAGGTACATGTTTCTTTACTCGCTAAATGAGAATTTCTGTGTATGGAGGTAGTGTCAGTTTTCGTGGAAATGAAGGCACAACTTTCTGTAAGCTGACCTCCATTCTCCGGTCTTAGTTCTTGTATGTTTTACTGTAACTGCTTGATCTTTGGTATATGTGGAATTGTTACTTTAGTCTTATGGTTTGTGATGTTTAACCAAGTTACTTTTTGTATGTCATACCAATAGCAGACATTTGTGTTGTAGAAGACCAGCTGTACATTTAAGACAGATGAGAAAGTAGCTTTTTTATATCAAGCAATTTTATTTAGCAATAAGCAAAGTAAAAAGCACTAAGTTATAATTGCTGTCTGTAGGGACACAGAACAAAGGTAGGGTGGTGGTGGTTGTGTTGTTTTTTTTTCTTGCAAGTGAAGGGGATTAAAACCTCCAGCAGCTTAGACCTAGCATATGTAATTAAAGAAGATAGGAGATCTAAAAATAAAGGTAGCTTAGTGATTTGTTTTAAGTTTTGTTTCTTGTTTCTTTCTTATTAAATTCCACTTCAGTGTAGACACTGTTTTAACAATTTTCTTTGCAGACCAGGGTTTGTTCCTATAAATATGAAGCATCTAAAATTTTCCAACATTTTGTCCTGCCTGCCTGGTTCTAACAAATCAATTAAAA
>VZTL01032254.1:1435-18831 GCA_013400535.1 Scopus umbretta
CAGTGTTGCTAGTTATTGCTAGGTAATGCTTACATTAGTCAAAGACGTTTCCAGCTTCCCATGCTCTGACAGGTTCACAAGAAGCTGGGAGGGGCACAGCCAGGACAGCTGACCCAAACTGGCCAAAGGGCTATTCCATACCCTATGGTGTCACGCTCAGTATATAAGTCAGGGGTAGCTGTCCGGGGGCAGTGATCACTGCTCAGGGACTGGCTGGGCATTGGTCAGTGGGTGGTGAGTTTTTTCCCCTGTGTTTTGTTTCTCTCTCTCATTGTTCTCCTTTTCATTACAAATCTTGTTATTATTATTATTATATTTCAATTATTAAGCTGTTCTTCTCTCAACCCATCAGTTTTCTTACTTTTGCCCTTCTGATTCTCTCCCCCATCCCACCGGGGGAGAGGGTGAGTGAGTGGCTGTGTGGTGCTTGGTTCCCGAAAAGAGCTAAACCACGGTAATACCAATGTGTATCTCTAAGATACATTTATTCTTCTGCAACCTGGAATTCACAGTCTGTTTGGCAACACCATATTAATTCTGTCAAGTTTCTATTTCTTCCAGAGTTTATTCGAACTTGCTTTTAAGCTGAAATTTGCATTTTTACTTTTTTACTCAGTCAAATAAGCATATTTTTGAAATTTTGCCCTATCAAAAATCCCTCTAAGCTATTTTCCATGAGTACTACTGAAAATAGGTTAACCAGATTACATAGGAAATAAACAGTTGTAGAGTTCTTCCAATTCACAATGGAGCTCTGGAAAAAGGTGTCTTTGATCTTGTCAAAATAAAAGTGTAGGAAACACTAATTAAACATTAAACAGCTGAAGAAATACGAAAAGTTATCCATAAAGGAGATGTAGACACCTGTGTGATTAATTCCCTTATTTGCAAATTACCTTCTGTATAAGCCAAATTCCAGCCCTTATCTGTAATTTGTTTCCATCACATATAGAATGGTAAGTTATACCAGTTTTGTGGAAGGATATACATTTGGGAATGTAATGAAAGTTGTTAGTTGAAAGAAAAGTATTTGAAAAAGCTTTTTGATTTTTTGTTTACCTTTTTTTAAAAAAAATTTTGCAATGAATCTGTGACCTAGAGAACAGAAAAAGTATGTGTGCTACTTCTTTATTTTGCCAACAGGAAGCTTCTTGGAAGACAATCTGAATATCTGGAGTCGCATTAGCTATACAAGTCCCTGTCCCTTCCCTGGGGCTTGAAAGCTGATGAGCAAGATGATTTTGTTTATGCTAATACCCCCTTACCCACTTTGCTAGGAGAACAAGTACAAGTAATCTACTACTATGCCTTTGACATAATGACCGAAATATACTTAAAATGGATTCTGCTGTTTCCATAAATTTAAATGTATACTTTTAATGAATAAATAAATAAATAAATCCAAACCTATGCACAAGAATCAGTACTTACCTTAAGCTACTTATTTTTCAGTCATTTTCCCTCTTATACTATCCTTTCTTTGTGTTTCTCCCTGTTCATCTCTCTGCCATACAGTTATGTCGACTGTACTGCACAAGAGTGCAGCTACTGAAGATTTTTCCTTTGATCCTCTTAACACAGTGGAAAAATGTACATTCTTTCCCAACAGCATAATTGTCTTTTTTTTTTCTCAGCTCAGTGTGAGAACCAAAGCTCCTGTAGTTCATGCAGTTGACAAAATAAAGATGAAATGTCTATACATCTTTTTCATTTTTCTTTACCATACAAGTAATATTAGTTGAGGAGATCACATAACAAGCCCTGTAACTGCAGAGTAAACTAGATCTCTCTTAAATGGCATGTCCCAGTGGAAGCAGAATGTGCCAATTAAATGATCATCCAAATTACAAGAGGCTCATGGGGATACATTGTGCTGGTGTGGTTTATAATCTCTTTCATTTCATGGCTTGATTAAAACAAGCAACAGCATCAGCTCCCCATCTTGATTACTTAATAGAGATGATTTATTTTGTATCCATACAGGAGTTCTTTCCTGTATCTGTGACAAAAATAATGGAACTGATTGTACAGTATGTGCCAAAATAAAAAATAACATTTTTATTCCCATATGGCTCAGCTGAACTCTTTATGGTTTGCTGACAAAAACTCCATTGTCTGAGTAATACATTTTAATATCAGAGAAAGAATTAGATATTGAGGTCCATCCTGATCTCAGAGAAATTAACTGGAAGTGTTTACTCTTGAACTGAGAGCAAAGCTCAACATGTGTTTTAAACAGAGAAGGTGAAATCAATGACCAAAATCATGAGACTTCAGTGGAATCAGAATTTTATCCAGAAAAAAACCCATAGAACTTATCACCTAAAATGAGAAAAAAAACAATCCATCCTGTCCTCAAGTCAGACATCTGTCTCTGGAGAAACTCAGAAGAGCGGCACACTATTAAGGAAAAAATAATTTTCTCACTGTTAAACAAGTGTTAAAGAAGAGGTTGCTCACGTGTATATAATATTGTTTTACTGGATTATATGCTTTTAAAACCTCAAAGAGCTCCCAAAAAGAAAAAAATAAACCCAACATAGATGCTTTTATATATTTTCACAGTTAACATCATTCAAAAAGTAAGCTTTGTTACAGAAATGGGGAAGTGTGATTGAAGCAAGGTAGTTATCTTATTGAATGCTTTTGGTCGTATGTCACTGGCTTGTTAAAATTGGCTGAATTAAGCCAAAGACTGAGGTTGTTCTTACCACACACTTCAGGTATTTCATTCCAGTGTGATGCTGCATACTTAAAACAAGAAGTCCTTGTTTCTTATAGAATCAGTAGGTGACTCCAAGCAGCTAAATTAGATGCCTTAAGTTACATGATGTGATTACCTTGCTGAGAGTCACAGGGAGATATACATCTGTGTGTTTTATTGATCGTGATTGTACGCTATATACTCACAGCACTCTGGAAACTTAAAACCCTACATTAGAGGAAACTTCAAAATAAAAACAGTACGGTACTCATCACCTTTCTCTACCTTCAAAATAAGTCAGGAGCTAATCAGAAGTTTCTACACCCATAATGACATTTCTGCTTTTTTTAATGGAATACATAATTCAATTTTAGGCACTGTCTTTATTTTAAATGACCTTTAATCTGTTTATTAAGACCTGTATTAAATCTCACCATTAACTCCAAGGATCTTCAAGATTTACAGTAAGAACATACTTTGATGGGTTAAACATGGGTCTTGGACCCTAAACTTACTTTTATGTTTTAATAAATTAAGTCTATGTATACATGAGAACATCTATACTTACTTTTATAGTAACTTTCAGATCACTGTATCTAAAAATTTTACTAAAATAAGTATCAACAGTAAATGTAAAACAATATGAATAAAACAATAGACAATCAAAGACTAAGGAAAAATATTTCCATAGGCATTTCAAAAAAGTAAAACTCAGTAAAACATTGAAAGAAGGTAGCAGGTTCTTGTGCTGATATAGATGAGAATGCAGGGTGTATATGCAGTGAGCATGTAGACAAAAGAAAGATTTAGAAGAAATTATGAGATGAAATCCTGCCTACAAAAGTGCCTTTTTACTTTCACAGGACTAGCATTCCACCCAAACTCTGTAAAAGTAGGAGACATCACGGCAGGTTCCCATTACCCATCCTAACACATTTACTTAAAGGTAAAGTCCTTCACTGCCACTTACACCTACCCTTACCTTACCTATATATCGCATATGAAGGATATATCCTGTATATACCCATTATATGTATATATATAAGGATTATACATATATATGTGTGTATATATACATATACATATATATGTAAATTATTCATATACATATATATGTATATATAGCCTATATACATATACCTATAACAAATTGGCAGTATCATTTTATCTTGCTCCTCTTGGTGGATCATCATTACAGGCTGCCGTACCTCCTTCCCTACCTTTCCATCTTTTCCTTGTCTTTTTATAAGTAACCTCCTTTAGGAGACCCTCCTGTCATGAATAGGGATCTAAGAATAACTGTTCTTATGTTTAGCCCTCAGCAGTTTAATGTTCCTTTCCAGTCCCAAGGGTAACAACCTGTTCCTTTTATCCCTTATATTTTATCTTTCTGTACAACCACTGCTTCTAGCACCATTTTTCTAACATTACTGCTTATCCTTGTATAGCCTTCTTTGGAATGTAGTATGTTATCAGTTAAATACAGCTCCTGAAATTTCATTTTCTTTTCTCTCCAGGTATCAAAATCTAGTTAAGTAGTCTATTACAAGGGTTTCACCCCCATAGTAAGTGTCTTGGCTTTCACAACTCTTGAGGGGAAAATTTTCAGTGTGGTGAATGAGGAATTAAATGTACAACTGCCATTGCTGCTAATAGGAATGGTGGTCCGATTTCCTACACTTCACATTGTCAGTTCACCCTTTGATGTCTAGGACATGCTTTGGGGCAAAAACTAAGTTGTAAAAAATTATAATTGACAATAAAATTTGAAAAATACATTTATGATTTCTTAAATTCAACTTACATTGATTAACTTCTTAAGATATATAGTAAAGCTGCAAAAAAATGATATAATCAGAAGGCTATCAGAAACAAACTTTCCAATATCTATTTCTAACATATGAAATTCCTAGTAGTATCTAATGGCTTCCAAATTCTTATGACAGCATGCCTGTTGCAAACTTTTCTAAAGATATTTATATTTTTTATATTTAGATCCAGCATAGTAAATATGCACAGATGTCATTTGATTACTTGATATTTCACAGAATCCTTTTTTTTTCACTAGAATAAAAGCTTCAATTGTAAACATTTCTGCTTCATAAAGGAATAATATAACCTTATGTTTATTAGAAGCTAAAGTTTATAAAAGTGATTTAAAAAACCCCCAACATTTAAAAGGAAACATTTAAAAAGATTGAAAGAAGACAGTTTTTGTTCTTAGGAAGAAAAAATATTTCTAACAACTTTCAGAGTATGACTACGGAAGTATTGTAGCATCCCTCTCCGGAAAAGCTCTCAAACACATGGTAATGTTAAGCATATGATTTGTTAGATTACTTAAAGCTATACTCTTACTAATATCTATTGTGGATCACGCTCTGTTAAATTATGGGCAAACTATCAGCAACATCAGTTGACTTTCTGTATGCTGACTTTCCTAATAGTATTCAATGCCAGCAGTAGTACTGTTAGACATATAAATGGTATTCTACATTTTGAAAGACAAATAGCATGTTCTGACTATAAGACACAAAACTGTAAAACAACTGCTGAAATTATAAACTAATGTGCCATCATTTTACATACTTAGGTGACAAAAATTAAAAAAACCCAAAACATTAAAATTGCTCACTGAGAAAAAAAACACAGCATTTTTTTGTTAGAAGCTGTGTTTAGCTTATATTCTCATACTTGCTGTTTCCTTACTAAAGTAATCACTGTTCTAACCCATGCCCTTTCTGGAAAGAAAGAGGGGGAGAAAAATATAAAAATAATTTAAGAATCCTATCTACCCTTTTTATCTACTGCAGTTTTCTTTTTCGCTCGAGTTACCCTGATTTAGTAGATGAAAAACTCATGACAATTGTTTACTTGTAAGGGAGACTCAGAGCTGAACAACAATTCATGACAGGATAAATGAGTAGTACCTCTACTGAAATCCCTGCAATTACATCTTCTCTATACTGTGGAAGTGATGGGAAAACAAGGTTCTCTCTCTATATAGCACAGAACCACCACCAAGAAAGCAATACAGAAATAACTAATGGATAAGACACAGAGCATGGCAAACTTCACTTATATGACTTGTGTAAGAACTTGTGCATAGGCCTGGAGGTAATCCTTTGTACATAGGTGACTTCTCAAAGACAATATGAAATGTAATTACGTGGCTTTCATTTTTCTAACATTCTGTTTAGTACAAAAGTAAGAAAAGAAAAAATGTTCACCTTGTGTACCATTTTTATGTTTTTAATGTACCTGGATACAGATTTTATACAGTCCTGTATAGCTAGAACAAGCACATACCAAGAGCACTGTGGATATTTATAGACACTAGAGTGAATTAATTCAGAACAGGACAGTTCTGAGGTTGATGCAAATACTTTTGCTGAACTAGGAGAGAGAAATCTGTGGTAGATCATCTCACAGCTTGGTGTTTAATGGTTAACAAAGGAGAAAAAGGCAGTTTCCATTGTTGCTGTCTGTCAGAATTTTTAAAAAGTTGTTGCACAATGCTCCTTTTGTGTTGCCCACTGGGGGCAATGAGTGCTATTCAGTTTTATGATTGTGACTATGCATGTAAAAAAAATTCTAAGTTGTATACAGGACTATTTATAGGAATTAGTTTTAAAATTTTCATAACATAAAACCATGAGAAGTGGTTGATAATACCAGAGGGTTGTGCTGCCATTCAGAGGGACCTGGATAGGTGGGAGAAATGGGCTGATAGGGGCCTCATGTAGTTCAGAAGGGGAAAGTGCCAAGTGCCTAGGGAGAAATAACCCCATGCACCAGTACCGGCTGGGGACCCACCATCTGGAAAGCAGCTTTGCAAAAAAAAAAAAGACCCGGTGACCCTGGTGGAGAACAGTTGGAATATAAGCCAGCATCCTTGCAGTATCCTGGACTTCATTAGCAAGAGCATTACCAGCACTTCGAGAGAGGTAACCCTTCCACTCTGATCAGCCCTGATGAGACGCGTCTGGAGTGCCAGGTCCAAGTCTGAGCTCCCCAGTAGAGAAAAAACATGGATGTACTGGAGCAATTCCAGCAAAGATGATAAAGGGATTAGAGCATCTCTCACATGAGGAAAGACTGAAAGAGCTGGGACTCTTTAGCCTCAAGCAGAGAAGGCTCGTGGAGGATCTTATCAATGTATGTAAATACCTGAAGCAGGGAGTAAAGGAGACAGAGACAGACTATCCTCAGTGGTTCCTGGTGAAAGGACAAGGAGCAATGGGCACAACCAAAATACAGGAAATGCCATTTAAATGTGAGAAGAAAACTCTTTTTGATGAGGATGGTCAAATACTGGAACTGGTTGTCCAGAGAGGTTGTGGCATCTGCATTCTTGGAGGTGTTCAAAACCCAGCTGGACATGGTCCTCAGCAACCTGATGTAGCTGGCCCTGCTTGAGCACAGCAGAGCTGGATTGGATGATCTCCAGAGGCTGCTTCTGACCTGAACCAGTCTGTGATTCTGTTATTCTATGGACAGGTAACAATGGCAGAAGTGTTTCTGAAACAACTTGTCCTCTGGAAGTTACAGGATACAAACAAGCAGCTGGAGCTGAAGAGTGACTATTCATATAGAAAGAAAAAACAAACCAAAACCCAAAAGCTCCTACAAATATGACAATGCATGTTTCTACAAACAAATAATATATTTCAGGGTAAAATAACCTCTATTCTGGATATTCCAAACAAAGAAGAGATTAAAAGATTCTGGTAAATTATTGGTTTAGATGGTTTCCTTATCCACAGAAAGTATACTAGTAATTTTCTGCTATTTTGAAGACAAGTGTTCACAAGAATTTGTGGTTTCCTATACCTGTTCTCCCACTTTTCTTTTTGTTTCTGACTGAACTCCTATAGTGTGTATTGAATGTGGTAAAGCTGGATTTTAAGTGCAAAAGCTGGATTTTAAGTGCAAATAGCTGTGCTGGCAATTTATCTCATCATCACCTGTTCCTGCCACACCAAGAGATTAAAGTCATTTGTATGGTTTTATAATACAATGGAACATACAACTACCACAGAAATTTTGCCATGTTTTTTTTATACTTCACCCACCTGCTCAGTAAGTGGAAGGTTATGCTTTATGAATTTGATGAATGGAAATTAGGTTCTATTCTAGTCAGACAGGGACATCCACCGTCTGGATGAAGGATAATGCCAAGCTACTGGGCACATTTTATTCCCCAGTGTTACAAAACAGTGGTGAGAGAATTACAAAAATGCCCAGAGATTCAGCTTGCAGTTTTTCCTTTGAGGACTACCCATGCACAAGGAGATAGAGCGAGCTGCCTCTTCACATTGCTAACTGTATCATTTCACTAGTACCAACATATTTATCCCAGATGTTGTGCTGTTGTTGGCATTACTTCTGTGTGTACTCTCTGCCATCTCTCTTGAGGTGCGGTGGTACAGGATTCTATCACTTCTATATAGTTATAAAGGCAGTAAGAGTGTTGCCTTCCAAATCAGTGATGTTGGAAGGACACTGTCCTTCAGTTATTAAAATGCTTTAAAAATTATGAACCTACTCTCTTATACTTACCATCTATGGCTATAAGGGAGCCAAGGAGGATCTCCATCCCTTATTGGATGCAAGGGGAAATATGGTCACCAGGGATGAGGAAAAGGCTGAGGTCCTTAATGCCTTCTTTGCCTCAGTCTTTAATAGCAAGACCAGTTCTCCCTGGGGTATCCACCCCCCTGAGCTGGAAGATGGGGATGGGGAGCAGGATAAATCACGCATAATCCAGGAGGAAGTAGTTAATGACTTGCTATGCCACCTGGACACTCATAAGTCTATGGGGCAGGATGGAATCCACCTGAGAGTGCTGAGGGAGCTGGCGGAGGAGCTTGCCAAGCCACTCTCTATCATTTATCAGCAGTCCTGGCTAACAGGGGATGTCCCAGATGACTGGAGGCTGGCCAACATGAACGCCCATTATGGAACGGTTCATATTGGGTACGCTCAACGACCACATTCATAACAACGAGGGGATCAGACCCAGTCAGCATGGTTTCATGAAAAGCAGATCCTGCTTGACCAACCTGATCTCCTTCTATGACAAAGTAACCCACCTAGTGGATGAGGGAAAGGCTGTGGATGTGATCTACCTGGACTTTAGTAAAGCCTTTGACACTGTCTCCCATAGCATCCTCCTGGAGAAGCTGGCAGCTCATGGGGTAGGCAGGTGTACCCTTTGCTGGCTTAGGAACTGGCTGGATGACCGTGCCCAGAGAGTGGTGGTGAATGGAGTTCAATCCAGTTGGCTGCTGGTGACAAGTGGTGTTCCCCAGGGGTCAGTACTGGGGCCAGCCTTGTTTAATGTCTTTATCAAAGATCTGGACGAGGGGATTGAGTGCACCCTCAGTAAGTTTGCAGATGACAACAAGCAGGGTGGGAGTGTTGATCTGCACGAGGGCAGGAAGGCCCTGCAGAGGGATCTGGACAGGCTGGGTCGATGGGCCAAGGCCAACTGCATGAGGTTCAACAAGGCCAAGTGCTGGGTCCTGCACTTTGGTCACAACAACCCCATGCAAATACTAGAGGCTTGGGGAAGAGTGGCTAGAAGACTGCCTGGCAGAAAAGGACCTGGGTATGCTGGCTGACAGCCGGCTGAACGTGAGTCAGCAGTGTGCCCAGGTGGCCAAGAAGGCCAACGGCATCCTGGCTTGTATGAGGAATAGTGTGGCCAGCAGGAGTAGGGAAGTGATTGTGCCCCTCTACTCGGCACTGGTGAGGCCGCACCTCGAATACTGTGCTCAGTTTTGGGCCCCTCACTACCAGAAGGACATTGAGGTGCTGGAACATGTCCAGAAAAAGGCAACGAAGCTGGTGAAGGGCCTGGAGAACAAGTCTTCTGAGGAGCATCTGAGGGAACTGGCGCTGTTTAGTTTAGAGAAGAGGAGGCTGAGGGGAGACCTTATTGCTCTTTACAACTTCCTGAAAGGAGGGTGTAGTGAGGAGGGTGTTGGTCTTTTCACCCAAGTAACCAGCGATAGGACATGAGGCAATGGCCTCAAGTTGCTTCAGGGGATGTTTAGATTGGAAAAATTTCTTTCCTGAAGGAGTGGTGAGGCATTGGAAGAGGCTTCCCAGGGAGGGGGTGGAGTCCCCATCCCTGGAAGTGTTCAAAAAATCTGTGGATGTGACACTCCAGGCATGGTAATTTGGATTGATGGTTGGACTGGATGATCCCAGAGGTCTTTTCCAACCTTAATAATTCTATGATTCTATGATTCTATTCTGAGGGATTTTTTTTTTGTTTGGTATTTTATTTTATTTTTATGTATATTTAAAAGTATTTTAAAAACTATGAAACAATGAAATCTAATCTACAGTAAATTATTGAGAATATATGGAATAATTTCTTATTAATAAACAAGATCAGATAGGCTTTGAATATTAAGATGAATTTTGTATCAGTATTTGCCTCTACGCTCAGCATATCTGTTCTTTTGCAATCTGAGAAATGTGAACATGCATTTGAATGGCTTTCCTTTCACTTGTTACAAGAATTAATCTATACTCATCTATTCAAACGCATAAACTGTGAGTCAACTTAATCTCTCACATGCTCTGATGTAAATAAAGAATATAGACTGAAGTCTATACAAATATAGTTTCACTCCACATTCATCTTTTGGATGTTACGCCATCACCTGTCTTTGGAGTTTCTCACTTGAAACAGGCAACAAATTCTACTGTGCCTTTTTGTCTAGATAATGTCTGATGCATTTCTGCTGTTCTATCAAGATCAACCTTATGAATCAGAGACATCAACTTAAAGCTTAACAAATACATCTAAACAAACTGTATTTCTGAGTTTTCCTTGGAGGTTGCGTAAAACATTTAGATGGGTGCTTCATGTAACTTAAAAGTAAATAAATAATAATTATATAAGTATGAAAGTTCTAAAACCCAATAAACTCACTGAAGAGAGTATCAGAAAAAGTAAAAAGTATTTTTCAGCTGCAAGGCAGATTAGTAGGTAAAAATGGGTTGAGGCTAAGGTGTTATGTATGACACGACAGGGTATAGGAGAGGAAGAGTTCAATTCTCCATGTTCTTCCCCCATAGGCTGAAGCACATCTGAAGTTGCTACATTTAGGAAAGTGTAAAGATTGCTTCTCCAAGGTTACTTAAAATGCTAATAATGACAACTTTCTTCCTCCCTGCTTCCAATGAACTATCAGAACCCATCACCACTCTAGGATGAGAACAAGAAATGCTAACTTACTATATTTAGGATTGACCTTTCCCCTTCAAATTACAAATGTGTTAGGAGAACTGAGCCTTGATAGGACTGATTTTACACAGGAAAAATATCTAACAAACACAAAAGAACTTTGTAATATTACTACTATTGAAAGTACCAGACACTTGGAAATCTGCTTGCTCATATTTACTTGCAAACAATGCCACTGAAAACTAAACTCTGCCTTTTCCATCAGCAGACACAGAAACATCAGAAAAGATATTTTCTCCTGTAGGGCTGGAGACTTTCTCAATGACTAGTGTTGCTACTGTATATGGTAATTTCATGTAATATGTATAATGTGCCAAAATCCATTAAATGATGAAAATAAATCCAAATCCACCTCAGTGCATTACCTAAAAAGAAAAAAAAAAAAAAAAAGGAATATTGCTTTTGTGAATCATATAGCATTTCAAAAAACTGATGTAGCCAGTATTTTGTAAAGGGATGGGGAAAATGAGTTTCATTAAATGCTCAGTCTCATGAAAAAAATCCTAAATATTTGCTTTTAAAATTGTCAGGATGGTAACTGAACTTTTAAAGATACACATCTTGTATTTCTTTTTTTTTCTGATTAAGAGTCTGATACATATTTAGATAAAGGATTTTGAAACAGAAGCAGATTGGAACTGGTCATTTAAAATACACATCTAGTTTCAACTAAAAAAAGAAAAAGCTTTATAAATTTAATACCTTACTAGACCATAAATGCCACCCTGGCAGATAATTAGGAACAATTTCTTTCATAGTCACTGAAGGTAAACCATCTATATTGTACTTCACAATATTGTGGTTACACTTCTATTCTAAGGCATTGATACCTTGGGGTTCCTGGCTCCATATGTTAAAATGTGGTTAGTATCTAGCACTTTATAAGGAAGTCTGCTTAGCACTTGATCCAGATTTCCTCTAGAATCTATGTGCTGTTCCCCAAAATGTAATTACTATTCTGTGTAGGGGGTTTTCTGATCAATAAGGGAATAGACTACTGTTCACAAAAGCAGTATTCTGTAGCATAAAAAGAGATATACGTTGCATCCCCTGTGTTGAAAGACTAGAGCAGAGAGATATGATATTGGCAAGATTATGTTCATACTTCTGTTGCAAGTGGTTAATTGTTCCAGGACCATACATTTTCGTTGTGTAGGGTACGAGTTAATTCATTCCAAAAGTCTTATTGTAAATGAAAACACATGTACTACAGACAACTGGGAACCCGGGGGTAAGTTACTGTACAGATCTGGCACATGCTTAAAGTAAAATAAACTCTACTAGGTACTAAAAGCCAATATCACATTAGCATGGGGCTTTCATTTAGCAGACTTATGATGCTGATATCCACAGCAATTGTACTGTTTATTTGAAGTGAATTATATGACAGACAAACTGGTGACAGGTTAGATTACTTAGATTAAGTGCTACCTTTCACTATGTCTATCCCTTGAAAAACAGAAAGTTCACCTTCCATTCTCAGATATGCTATTTCAAATTCTGCATTAAAGCTAAACAAATTGCCGCTAAATTTTTAGAGCTCAAAGCACTTTTGTGTTCCTCTAACGAGCTCAGTGAAATACTAAGCTCAGCTAAGCAAGAAAGGAGAAAATTGTCTTCAGCAGCTTTCTTAGTCATTTCAAGAGATTAGTTTCAGAGCATTCTTTTTTTTTAATCATATGTAGAAAAAATGACCCCTTCCCTTTTGTCTTCTTCCTGTGATACATTTGTATTGCCTTTTTATGTCTCTCTAGTCATGTACAGGTGCTGAAGATTATCCTACTCTTCCAGAGACTACTCTGAAACATGACGGTAGCAAGCCCCAGGTTTTCCTGGTCAGCACAAGCAGATTTACATGTCAATTTAACGAGACTGAATGATGAAGCGATACATCTTGTTGGAGACCATATGGCTGTGGTACTACTTGTAGATTAAACACTGCCTGGAATACTCCTGGGTGCTGAAACTCAATCATCTCTGCTGCTAAACTGCTAAGGAGGTCTGATGCTTTCAGTCTGTGCAAACTAGAACTCTCCAAAACGATTCCTGGATGTAGTTTGGGAGCCAGACTACTCTACAGACCATTTCTAACACATTTAGCATGCAGCCACACTCTTCTGGAGGCTAAAACATTTTACCAACATAGGTACAGATTGCTTTTTACCAGCTGCTCTCATTGCTTGGGGGCATAACCAGGAACATTTAAGTTACTACTCTAAAGGTAGTCCGTGGGCCCACTTGAGGAAAGGAGGTTTTGGTCAGGTGAGTTCTGGTACTTTTAAGATTTGAAAAAGTAGACAATGAGAAAACTAATCTCAAGAGATAGAGGTTAGAGAAAGGCAAATGAAAAATAATAGCCTCTATATGTACTGCTGAACATTGTGGGTTGAGATGGGTTGATGGAAGTTTGGCTTCATATAAATACAGTGTGATTAAGAACTAAATCTGCTCAGAGTCTTTTGTACCTATACAGTGTATGGAACTTTTCAAGACTCTGGTTTTTGTTCACTGCCTCAGTATTTCCAGAGGAAGAGGTAACTGTGCTAGAGACCTTCGGGTAATGTTGCAAAGGGTGAAATTCAGTTTCAGAGGAAGACTCCAAATGGAGATGTCTACATTTGTACCATTTTATAATAAGTGGAGAGTGTATCATACTAATACAGTTAAAAAGAAATTCAGCCATCAGCTGCTACAGATGAGTTTTCAGTCCCTGATTTAGATACCTTCATGTTAGCAGAGTCTAGGTCTTGATTCAGTTGACTACACATAGTGTCATTTAGCATGTTCTGGCTTTCCTTCCCAGTTTATATCTGCTAGTACAAAAGGCATGATCTCTCCTCAGCTTCTAGTTGCATCTTCTAGATCCATGCAGACATTGTGGATATCTTGATACCTGATGTTATCTTAGATAATCTATGTATCTAATGGTGCTGTTAATACCTATGCTTAAGAAAAGTACTTGTTTAGGGCTACTGATTAAGGTTTCTGAATTTTACACAAGGTATGCCAAGACATTAATTGTTTTGATTTGGTTGCAGACTATTGTGTGTGTACAGGTATAACTACCTGTCCCTTCCTGTTCAGTTGAGGGTATGGAACATGAAAGTCCCTCCTCTTCAGTTATTGTTTCTGTCACCATCGAGGATGCCAATACTGTAAAGGAAGAAAATCACTTAGACCCTTTTGTGCAGATATTTGTCCAGAATGGGTTTTGGGTTGTATTTCAGGAAGGGTCAGAATCAGTCTTATTTCCTTTTTGTGAAAACTGTTCAGGTACACAGAGACATGGCTAGGCCCTGGGCTGAGGTTCAGATAAGTGAAAAGACCATGAGAGACTACTGGATTTGGAATAAGAAACTGGTGGACATAACAGGGTGAGAAGCTCACAGAAGTTGCAGATAGTGCCATGAGGTATGGCCAATCTCACAGACGGTTCAGGGGAATTATGTGGCATGGCAAAACTTCACAGAAAATTAAATGGAATATTAGGGACATTTTGGAGAGGGAAGTCTGATAAGAACAGAATTACCTATCAGCAATACCACAAAAGGAGAAGGTTACCTAGGTAATCACAAGTGAAATAATAAATCAACATGTACCAAAACCAAGACCAATGGCAAAAAAAGTAATTAGGGGTGGCTTCTATTTTTAGGAAAATAGGAGGGTAGAGAAAGGCAAGGATAAAGGTGGCTAGGGGAAAAACAAGCATGGGAAAAACAAGCATGGGAAAAAGAACAGGGCGGGGAAGGGAGTGGCTTAAAAAGGGCCAGTCAGGTATAACCAGGCTGCTAATTAATATAGTTGTCTGACCAGTCTGACCACTGCAGCCTGTTATATGACAATCTGTTGAAGGAAGTTTTCCTATTTCATTTTGCAGATGAGGAATATGAAAGTTGGTTTACAAAAGTTTATAGCTACAAATAAGTCCTTTTCCTTTAAAAGTTCTTTATATCATATTTGTAAAACTTGATTTTTTAAAAAGAAGATATTATGCTTTTTCAGATTTCAATCCTTAAAATATATCAGGAGTGCCAATCAGTTCTGCTATTCCCTTCTCTTCATAGAAGGTCTTAGGAGTTTCAGAATAATAAATTTAAAGTTTTACCTGTTTAAATGAATAGTTGGATTACTCAACCTTTTCCTGAAGTTCTTTATCTCCAAAATTTATTTAAGGGCAGATGAAAACAAACAAACAAACAAACAGAAACTGCATTTTAACTTCCCGGCTGGAGCTTTTTCATTTTGCAATTCAAGTTTTACATTCTTGCTGTTATGATATTGTTACTCCACTGGTTGACTAGTTGCCTAAATATGAAAGATATTATTTTCTAATTTGAAAGTCAAATAGAAGGTAAGAAAATTCCTGTATTTTTCTGTTATTCATAATAAAGAAGTAAAAAAAGAATACATCTAACCTTTTGCCTTCAGATATCACCTTCCTAAATACTTATTCACCATGTACAGGTTCACTGTGCAAAGAAAGACACACAGTTTTGATAGTTTTGTGGAATTATACCAGACCACTGAACCTTTTAAAGTGTACCCATCACTAGTTTTTTCCACCAGTAAACAATTTAGCTGACACAAGGAACATGGAAACACCACCTAGATTTTACAGCTGGAGGGGTCAGAGGCCAGGAGGTGTCAGAGGCCAGATGAATTATCTCAGGTTTTGCAATGCCAGAAAATAAGTACCAGGTGCAGGCAGACAGCCTGACCTAGGTTCTCACATTTGTTTAGTGGTTTGTTGTATACTGAGCTTATACAGAGGCCTTGGTAGATCAATACAGAGTAAGCAAGGCACTGAACTCTCTCTGGGTACTGTCTTGGAAGCCTACACTTCCAGCCACTTAATCCCAGTCAATGCAAAATACAAGGAGCACAGGTATATTTGAGTCTAGCAGGTGTCCACTGTGCACCTTGTATTTCAGAACATGGAGCCTTGTTCTGGCAGGAGGTGCCTCCCAAACGTGGATGAAATCCCTCTGAACACAAATACCAGAGTGATGGTGGCACCACCACAGGCAGAGGGTGGCTTGAGTTCCTCCCTGTCCACTCTCTACAAGCTACTGTGTGTTTTGCATTAAATAAATATCCTGACCCAGTCTGCTACTGGATGAAAAAGGAAATCCTTTCTGACTACAAATGCGTGTTCCTCTTCAGAAGCAAAAAAATATCTTCCTGAAAGTGCATTTTGGC
This sequence comes from Scopus umbretta, assembly GCA_013400535.1. NCBI lineage: Eukaryota > Metazoa > Chordata > Aves > Pelecaniformes > Scopidae > Scopus > Scopus umbretta. The sequence goes on from VZTL01032254.1 coordinate 17,605, forward strand.
TGCACACAAAATAAATGCTACCACTTCAAGGAGTGACTACTGAGGCCAACCCGGGGAAGGTTTCAGCAGTGCTTCCCATGAGCTGCTGGTAGGGTGATAGACATCTCTGAGCAAAAGACCTTAGAAGAAAGGTAGTGACAGCTACAAACACCTCCAAACATGATATAAATCTACAGTTCAGAACTGTGCTCCATGGGAACATATTTGTTTCAACTTTCTTTTTTATTTTTTCCCTCATGGAACTTGAGATACTTCTTTTCCATTTCTTGGGTAATCTCATAATTTCACAGTTAAGTAGGGATTTTTTTTCCTCTTCATTTGCTCAATATAGGTAGAAAAATAAGTCCTTTCTTTAGAATCAACCCAACCTTTTTCTTATTTTCTGTGTCAGGTTTCTAAAGATTAGCTTAAAATCTGAAGTCTTCTCTGGCTGCATGAGTTATAATGAAAGTACTGAAATCTAGCAGATCATCCTTTCTCGCAGGAGACACGTATTTGACATCCCTTTTATTGGTTATGGTAGAATTTAAATGTCTGACTGCTTTCTGCATGTAGTTTTGCTGACTGCACTTTGAAACTGTTTCCTAAAGAGAAAATACTTGTTAAAATGTGTCCCTGCTCCCTCCCCATACACACCTTCATGGAAATATGCATAGTGCTGGGAAAGACTTACAATACCTAATATTGGTGGGGAAGCAAAAGCCAAACAACTTCAAAATTATGTTTCTAGATCTTAAATGGTTGCATAATTATTAAGCAGTGCATTTTGGAAAGAGTTTTTTTCTATTGTGATGAAAGGAGCTGACATCTTGCATTCCAATCACACAAGTCTAATTTTCAGATCACACCTGCATTAGCTTTAAAGATGACTCTGTGCTTTTGAGGACTGAGAGCTTCGGGTAAAAAAGCCTGAGCTTGGCAGAAAAGTCAGTCTGAAGCACTTTGGATTTTTTCCCAGATCTGCTGTATCTCTTTCATGCTTTATATTGACATAATAATTTTATACCTCAATATTTATTCTAGGGAGGAATTAATTCTTAAAGCAAAATAAACAATGCTATCATTAAATTCACGACTTTGCCAAGGAAGACAAATAAGAAGTCCCTGTATAAGATACATATAGCATGGGCTGCAAGAAATATCTATTTGTTAAAAGACATATCGTCTCTCTCTCTCTTTTTTTTTTTTTTTAATTCTTGGGGGGGGGGAGTTTTTTGGGGTGTTTTC
>VZTL01032255.1:2274-13212 GCA_013400535.1 Scopus umbretta
GAATCCAGTGGTCTTTATAAACGCCTGTACCAACACCAAACATCGCTCCACGTAAACGTGCAGCCACATGCAACATCCACGTGCAAAGCAGCTCAAGTCAGTGGGCTCCTTCCTCACCCTTCAGCCTCTGAGCCACTCCTTGCCCTGCGCAACCTCTTTTTCATTCTCCTTGGCTCTGAAGAGCCGGCAGCAGTTCAGTTCCTCCGGAGTAGGGAATCAGTAGCCACCTGCAATTACGAGCTGCAAGTGCAGCTACTCCCCAGCTCCTACCAGACAGAGTGGATGAAGCCAATTAACAACAATTTGCTCTTTCCTGATCCATTTAAACACTTTGTGAACTCCTTTAAACCTTCCCACAGCTCTGCTAGAGGATACAGCCCACTGACCAATGCAAGCCCGCGGCAGTATTTCTGTCCGTTCACAAAGCAAGCTGAAACACACAGCACTGCAAGGTGCCACAGCAAACCCCACTCTTCTTCAGCACTTGTTTGTCTGTGGGTTCTGCCCTTCTGCTTTGCTCCAGAAGCGCTCAGTGCCACTGCTCTTCCAAACACAAGCTGGCGTATGATCTAAAATCATCTTCAGAGAAGCACCCAGGTTCTGGTAGGAAACAGAAGCTCTTGAACAAGTTAAGCGTGTTGTTTGCAGTTGAGCTGGCTGAAGATGAGGAAAATACGATCTCTTCCCCACCGCAAAACCAATCCCATGGCAATCATGTTTGCTTTCAAGAAATAACAGATTTAAGCCTAATCTTGTATATACTCTTCTCAACAGAGCTACAACCACCGCTTTTCCAATTACTCTATACTCCTGCAGGCTGCTTGAGTTTAGAGCTACCAAAAGCTCTCTTAATCTTTTAGTTGTTTGGATTCCATACTCTTTTGTGTTTATTTTTTAATAATTCAAAGGAAAGTTCTATGGGGTTGGGTTTTTGGTCTGTGGGTTTGGTTTTTTGGTGTTTTTTTGTTGTTGTTTGTTTGGGTTTTTTTGTTTTGGTTTGGTTTTTTTAAATAACCAATGCTCTTGCTCTAATGGACTGCTCATTGTTTGGCATGTCTTCTGAGTATTTTGCAGCACGTTCTCACTGGCATTATGCAATCATTTCATTAGTATCAACTGTTTCACTTGGCAGTGAGATGCATTATAAAATGATGTCATCTCTTGGAAAAATATGCAAGTCAGAGGAGGTGACAGTTTCAGGGGTACACAAACCCTAAAATCACAGCCACTTGGAATTAAAAAATCGCATTTGTGTATCTGTTACCTCTGTTTTTCACCAATAAGCCACATCATCATTTCACAGTTATCAAACATGTACAGAGCTGCTCTCCACCACCACCCCCCCAAAAAAAAGGGAACATTTTGGACCCATTTTTAAAGAGCCTTTTGGACTACCAAAGATGAACTCGCATCCAGTTCAGCATACAAGGCAAGTCAATGACATACAGCACGCCCCTCTGCACTTTTCACTGTTGCAGTATGATGTGATATGCATGACATGAGTCACCACAAGGTAACAAAGCATAATTTGTCATCACCTTGCCACCTAACAACCCTACTGAGTGTTTTTTACTGCAGAAAAATAAAGACCTAATTAGATCTTCCAGATGCCTGAATACAGTCTTTTACAGAGGACATGCATCATGTTCTTGCCTTAAGTCACCCAGTGACTCCTGGAAAGCCAAATGTTTCCAGAGCAAGCAAAAACTAGCATGGAAATTTTGCTGACGGGAAGAGAGAGCCATTTCTTGAGCAAGGGGTCTCCTTCTCCCCCATCTCCCACCACACTGTATACCAGGTGGGATCGTCTCTTCAGGGGCTGGGGAAAAGTGGCGAATCTTTTTAATTTTGACAACCACAATTCGGATTTCCCAGACCGCCTCCATTGCCTTGGCAAGCCTCCTTTCCGAGAGGTCAGGTAGCCAAAGCAGCCAGTGCATTGAACTGCGGCTTGTGAGGAAACTTAACTCTGCCTCTAGTTTCAGTATGGCCTCAAAAAAGTCGGTTATCTTCATTCTGCTCAACTTCCCCTCTCTGCAAAACAGAGCAATGACCACAGCTATAAAATGCTTTAAAGAAAGTCACAAAGATAGTAGTTCTCAATAACAGTAGCAGGATATAGATTGAACCACACAGCCAAATAATAACTAACCGGTCAACATATACAATATGAAGATCAAACCAAATTCTACCAGTAAGCGGAAATAGTGGAAGATGGTTTTGTGTAACCTGCCCTTTCCCTGCTTCTCAACTAAGGTCACTTGCCTGTTACCCTGTGACAGGTACTAAGCAATCTAGGCAGCCAACCTGTGTGCCACTGTGGGAAAATTTCAGACCATGCAAACCATCTCAATGAACACGGTCTCCTGATTCTCAGCTAATTCTTGGGTAGCTTTCCATGAACTTATTAACCCCTCACCACCGTTGTCATTGACATAGGAGCGCAGCATGTCAGCATGCCAGCCTGATGTCCTCTCGCTTTGCGTACTGTTTCACACCTCCGGACGCCAGCTCCACGCATATCTGGGAGGAATCGGAGGGCCAGTCTGACTCTGCAGAAAGCTGCCCTTTGAATAAGCACTCTGCAGTTCTGGGGTGCTCCAAATTATAAAGTGAGATGTGGAAAAACATTTTATCCAGGTCCAGTTATCTTATGACCACCTGCTGTATTCAAGCAACTGCTGACAAGCAAGAGAGATAATGAGAATTAACGTGTTGGCCCTCTTATCTCTCGACATCTAAGACGAAACCAGTAACAGAGTAGAGCCTCCACTGCATACAGACCCCGAAACAATCCAATACTACTGCTGTTGTTGCAAAACAGGATGCTCTGAGCAACTGGATCTTTTCCCAACTGCAAAGCAGCTGGCATTGCAGTCTGGGGATCACGTTGCTTCTGTCAGCATCAGGGCTTGTCATTAGCTGTTAGCGCAGGGGGGATAGGGTAATCTTCACAGGAGGTATGGAAAAAAAGAAAGGGCCTATAGATGGGAGAGAACCTCTCCACCCCCATTTCAGCCTTTTCAACACAGCCTGCCAGAACGTGGCAAAAAGAGGATGAGGAAAAATCCTATTGTCAAGGGAACAGCCATGAACTGACAGACCCCAGAAATGCATCATGCTTTCTGATACAGCACAGCATGCAATTTTATAAGCAAGGAGCAATTAGAAACAAAACAATGCATAACACCCAGTGGAGCAAAGAATTGCTGACAAAAGCTATTTCACCTATAGATGTCAATATTTTTCTGACAAATATCTACAGAAGTCTCCATGAACTCCTGTCAGAATGAAATATGCCATAAACAAGAACTCACATTTTTAAACAATGCCACTGAAACGAAATACCATACATCAAGTGGATAAATAATTATTCAGGGACATCACAAGTAAAATTTGTAGGGTAAGGGCAAAGCAACCAAAATCAATGCCTCATTTTTGTAGTTAGAAGAAACCATTGTTCTTTTTTCAATGGGTGCATTCCATTTAACACGTTAGACTTGAAGAAATGATCCTTTAAAATAAAATTGAGCTAATATTTGTGCTTTGTGTCTAAGCCAAGCTCTGCAAGCACTAGCTTAAGTATTTAATTGCAGTTTCATGCATAAATCAAGATCACTGGGAGCACTGTGAAGAAATCAACAAGTATCTTCAAGGACCACAAATCACAAAGTAACAAAACCAAAACCAGTTAGGCTCAGTTTCAAATGCACCTTTAAATACTGTCAATATGAATAAAAAAATTTTAAAAAGCAAACTGTATGAAGAGCCAAGAAAAGATGTAGAAGTTATTTATGGCAATACAACAGCATTCTTTTTTTCTTTTTTTCAAATCCAGAAACAACACTGGATGAATAGTCTATGCTTACAGTGTCTATTGCACCATACAAATCACTGCCAAATATACTATAGCAATGCGTTCAGCGCACATATGCTGACCTGGATTTTCTTCTTCAAACTTTATCATTTTGCCTTCAGGGCATTTCAATTCAAACACTGCTCAGGAAACCACTACTCAGGTAAGCATCTCTTCCCTGTGTTTTATATAATAAATGCTCAAAGGAGAGCAAAGTAAGCTCTTGAGCAGGAATAGCCAAGTACTTTTACGTGCTTGGAGAACCTCAGCAAAGAACCATGACTTTTTGCTGATTGGAAAAATTTCAGTGATTGCGTTAACCCATGCTTTGCTAGTTTCGGGGCACTCACAGAGTAAGTCTACAGGGGATGCCCAAACTAAGAGAGACTCGGGACAGATCATCCACATGATGCAGTGCTAAATTCATGCTACCACTTTGAGCTGGTTATCATGGTATCCAGGTCTCTGTGACGGGCCTCCCAGAAAGGCCACAGCCAAATGGGATGCTGGCAGAGCCCTCTCCTTGCAGGAAGAGGAGGCAAACATCAGTAATGGGAGCAAGGGGTTGATATGGGGTAAGCCAGAAATAGGGGAAGGCGACCCCTAAATACTTCTCAAAGACCTTGTTCCTCAAGGCTTTCTGTTCTAGAATTCATTTAAATGGAGCCAGCAGACACTTCTCTGCACCCACAGCTTTGATAAACTCTCACGGTCTGGTAGCTTCAATAAAGCAGAGAAACAAAGAGTGAGCTTGCCTTTATTTTGGCACTATGTAGTATGCCATAAATAACTGCTTAGGAAGAATAACTAGACAAACACTTCAAACTATATTTGTCAAATAACCTGGGCAGAATACACTTGGTGATCACATCAGCCTTGCTATTGTATTTATTAATTTGCTTTTTAGTCCAGCAAGCAACAGCACTGACAGAAGGTCTCTTAGTCATTAATGAAGTCTAATTGTTCTTTTTACTCCTCATCCCCCATAGGACCCACTGAAAAGAATGGGGCATTAGAGAGAGGAAGGCTTGCTAACCCCTACCAAATCCAGGGAATGCAGCCCAGCCAGCGGGACACAAGGTACTGCAGGAGATCCGGGTTTGATCCCTGGGCCAGGGTAGCAGCACGCTCGGGTTTTCAGCACATGTGTACATCTCTGACCTGGCACAGCGAGGCAAAGACGCCTCCACTCTACACCCTGCAACTCCTCTGCAGTCACCATGAGGCAATGCTGGTGGCTGCAGGGACAGTGACCACAGGAGGACTTGAACACATCTGTAATTTAAGACCTGTACAGGATTCACCATGTAATAACAGCAACAGCTCAGCTTGTACAAACTTCCACAAGCAGAACTACTTGGACGTAGTTGCTTAGCTGTTTAAAATTATCTGAAAACGTGCAGAAAAAAGCTTTTCAATAACCAGGTCTGCATAGCTGGGAGTTTATGGAGAAAATCCTATGAACAAGACAGTTGTAAACATACCTAAAGCTTCTTAAGTTGAATGAGCTGTTTGCACTGCAAGCAGCATCACAGTACCTCTATGCTTCAGCATGAAATTCGTTCAGTATACAATGGGTTTAAATATTCTTTAACTTTCAAAAAAATACATTTATAACGTATCTTTTTTAAAAGAAGTTCAGGAAAGCTAAAAATAAGCACCATCGCTTCCTAGCAGAAACCTTTGTGTACCTACTCTATCCCACCTCTGCTGGGCTGTCCTTTTGGGAGGCGGGGGATGAAAGTATTTTCCTAAAATCTGATCCAATACCCTCTATTTTGAAAAGTAGATACACCCTTGGAAACGTGAAGGACTATTACTAATAACATGTTAATAACGTAACATTCCACCTTTTGCCCAAGCATCCTAGAAACTTTTTCCTTTCCAAAAGAAAACCATATGCCAATTCAGCTATTACCCTGTGTTTCTGAGGTCTCATCTCTGATGGATCTAAGCGTTACCTCCTTCCTTTTGGTAGGCTTCCATTTTTCACTCATTCATATCTTAGAATGAAAACAGCATCACAGATTGATTGTTGCCAGTCAGTGGCATTGTTTCTTATGACTACCTCCTACTGTTCACAAGTCACTTGGAAAACCTAAGTCAGCTCCTCTCTCTCATTGCTTTTCAGTAAAACTGCCTCGGTGCTTTAGATCACTAAACCTGAAAGGATTCAAAAGTGATCAGAGAAGTTAATGGAAGAAGTGTCTATCAAAAGATATCAAACACGATGGGAAAACCATAATGATTAGCTTGGAGAATCGCAATGCTGCAAGAAGACGGAAACATGTCCTATCTTACAATTTTTTAACCTACAGGAGGTGTTGCTCTTCCCCATTCCCTCTGTCTTCTGGGTAGTGCACATCTTTGTTTTCACACTGGTTAAGTTGCCACATAAAAGGATTGTGCCATCAGCAAAACAGAAATCTTCTAGCACCATTTTTAAGCTCTGTGACGAATGTGCTGGATCTGTCTAGGGATTTTCTACAATGGAGTCAAGAGCAGTATTAAACAGGAGGGTGAAAGGAGGAGGGTGAAAGGAGGCTGCTTTTTTTTTTTTTTACACCAGTGTTTATGGTAAACACAGATTTGAGTTACTTATTTAAATGTGGAAGTTGCAACCTGATTTAAAGCCTCAGTGTTGTTAATTGTTTTTTTATTGGCGTACCCTAACACTTTGAAATGTACCAGAGCAAATTGCAATAGAAACTGTCAAATGCTTTCTCAAACCCATGCAGTTAGGAAAAAATTGTTTTATTGCCATGCATCACTGTCTTTCACACTAATTTGGGGGGTGAAAAACCAGCTAACACATCATCTTCTAGGCTGAAACCAGTTCAGACCCTGTCAGCTTTGCCTCAACTGCATTTTCTCTGCCTACAAGAGCAGGGAGCACCCAGAAGCCAAGCAGCAGTGTCAGCCACCTGGCCCTCCTGGAGGGCAGCACTGCAGCTCCCCTGCACAACTTCCAGCAACAAAACCACAGCTCTCACGCGGGTTCAGCTGCACCTTTTTCCACTTTGAAACAGCTATTCCGTCAATGTACGATAGCCCTGGACTGGCTAGCTTGGAGTTGGAAGCCAGGCTAGAAAAATTATTAAGCCTCTTGCTACAAAGCTGAGATATCTCCAAGACAGATGGTTCAATTTTAACAATAGCATTAACAAAGTAACATCCACCCATAGCATTGCCTTGGATGAAAATGGACTTTTGTTTGCTGAGTTGTAGATAGCGGAGGGAGTAAAAACTCCTGTGCAGGTTTCAACTGGGGTAACTCTTTACTCAGCACTAATCCTTTATGTGATTGAAGTCACTCATGTTTCCCTTTGAAACAATAAGTTCCTATTTCATAGCCATCTTGTGGCAGGAGCTATGTGACCACATTCTAAGCTCTCATGCTTGGAACAGCTTTACAACCCCCTGCATAGCCGTTCTGAGGGCTCAACCAGAGAAGAGCATCTCTGTAAACCATCCCAGAGACATTAATTTCAGTCACTCGAATCTTTTTAAAGGCTCATCAATGATAATGAGCATCTTTATAACATTTTCCAGCAGTAAATGAAGCAATGGTTTGCAGTTAACTAATTATATGCTCACCTAGAAAGTAACACTTAAGTTTTTAATAATGCATCACTATTCATTCCCCAGTAGCCTGATAGCAATAATTTGTATATTACACTTTAAAAAAAGAAAAAAAAAAAAGTGACATGCATCATAAAGGAAGAACTGCCTGTATAAAAAAAATCTGGTGATTTCTCTCTTTTAAAGGGATTCAGAGGAAATCATACACACCCCTGTGAATTCCTACAACAAGTAGAAAATTTTATTGCTTCAGGAAGTGGGAAAAAAGAAAATCACTTATGAAGTTAAACAGCCATCATTTCTGCTTGACATTTTCAAAACAACAAATAAATGAGGTAACTGCTCCTGCCTTCAGGCCACTGAGCTCTGACTTGATACCACTAATTAAACCTACATCATAAGAAACATCTCAGCAACAAGCATAATTTGAGTTCTTCAAATTCAAAATGTGAATTAACAAATTCCTTTTATTAAAGAATAATAATAAGTGCTAGTAAATTATCCTTTCCAACCTGGCACTGCAAGCAAGAGATTTGCTGTGATTTTTTAATGCTAACAGCCTTAGCTAAAGGATGGAAAGGGCTAATCCCTGAGCAAGACTTGGAGTTGTTCGGGCTGCCTCTGACAGAGCATTTATTGGCATTTAGCCACAGGGAACAGCCCTGACAGCGTGCAATGTACTTGGATCTTGCAAACGCCACAGCAAACTTGTTCTTATTACATAGTCTTTTCTTGAGATTTTTGCGAAGTCTGTGTCCTCATATGAAAGGATTTGGATTGTGGTTCCCCCTGTAAGAATGCAGGGCAGTGGGTGGGCTATACTCCATGTGGCTTCCTTCAATACTCTGTTCGTAGAAAACCCCAGTCCAGCAGATTCCTTCAGCATACACATAATTTTAAAACACTCTACAACTGTTTTGAAACTATGCACTTGCTTAGTTTATTGGATCAAGGCACAAGTATCTATGCCTATACCTCTACACAGATGGAATATTTTCTGTGGGACTTGCTTTGGACAAAATTCCTAAGCTTTTGCATTGAAGTTTTTTTCCTGCGCTGTCCAATAACAGTAAAAGCGACTGTAAAATAGACTACATAAACCATTTCTTCCTCCTTCCGCTCAATCACCTTGCAAATCCAAAAAAAAGTCTGAACACAGTCTGTTCTGACAGGCACAACTTTTTTTTCATTGCAAATACTTGTTTAGGCAACCAATCCAGATCTGGTATAATTTTGATGTGATACAATCCTGTTCACTTCTGGTTTCTGCCAACATTATCTTCCTTTGCTATTTTGCTTTGACTGAAGAAAAGTATTTAAATGAAATGCACACTAATCTTCTTATGCTCTGAAATACACACATCTATTATAAACACCTAACCTTTCCGGAACACGCACCCTCCAAATATATGTTTCATACAATCCAAGATGCCTAGATTTCTCCTTGGCAATATGCAGCAAACCGAATTGAACAAAGCTGATCCTAACAAGTGAAGTTATAGTAAACAAAAACATTCAAGAACTTGAGTTTATTCTCAGCAGTTTCATCAGTTTCAACTTTTTACACCCACTAAACAAGTTAGAGCTTGCCAAGTAGCAAGACTCATTTGGAAGTCTCGGCAGCGTCCTTCAGGGTGAAACAACACCCTGAGGTCACATAACTGCTCCATTTTTGAGCGATGTGAAAAAAAATGTATGACCAAACAGCAGGAGTACCTCCTGTATAGCACATATGCTACTTCTCAAAAACGAAAAAGTAGAGTGGGAAAAAAACAACCCTGAACAATGGTAACTAGTAACATAAACTCTTTTAACCCAAGCTATTAATGGTGTATTATTTATCAGCATAAGTGATACGCAGTTCTGCAAGCTCCCTGTTGTTGAATATCTATGTGCATAGTCATCACTGCAACTGTTATTTCAAAATAAGCAAAGAAAACTGATGAAGTGTTAGCTCTAGAGGTCAGAAACAAGCAACTTTCCGAAAAGGCCAACTGAGTTCTCCTCTATGCATAAAGGACTAGTAATACTCCAGTGAATTTTGTGGACTATTAGATCCACATGTTGCATTACAGCTAAGAGTTGTGTTGGTTTATAAGCCATGAAGACCTGATCCAACCTAACTCAGAACTTCTGGCTCTCTTGTGAATCACTAGATGGTGGCAGCAGATGCCACATGCTTAAGATTTTGCTGATCTTTCCACAAATACGCTGAGGTGCTTGAGATTTACAGCAGCCGTGTCCCAAAGTCCTCAAGGTGCCCTTCCCCTGACTCTTACACTGTCGTTCACTGTACTCATCCCAGACACAGAAGACATCTATGGGTTACCTAGAGGTCGTTTCCCACCAAACACCCACCAGATCCAGAACACACACATCTGTCCCCAGTGGCTAACAGCATTTAAAACAATGCAGCATTCTCAGGGCAGCCCCATTTTTATGCTCTGAAGAGGGAGCATTTTAGGTTGTGACATTCACTGGGAAGCCCTTCCAGGAAGGTGGGTGTGGAGGCACCATCAGTTTTAAAGATCCCATTCACACTGTCCCCAGATTAATCCCAAAAGCACTGTTACCCCCTAGGACTTATTTTCAGTGGTAATACTACTTCAGTTTCCATAGGTCAGGTTCCCACAAGACTAAAATAACCAGCATCTCCCTCACAGCCTCAGCAAAGGGACAGACAATTGATCAAAGTCAGTAACTCTGCTCCTTCTTCCACGCAATCAAGCACCCAGGGAAGGCCACGTAGTAGTGGACTGCATTACTTTTAGTTGAACTGGTAAAGACACAGTATTAAGTCTCATTTCTACATATATCTGGCAGCAGGTACATGCAGAATCTCAGGCTGTGCAGCTAAGTACTCGATGTGGGTGTTCAGATTCATACAGTGCTTCTCTGTTTTTCCAAAATGCTTCTTGTTTTTCTGTTTCCCTTTATTCCTTATTGATGCCAACAGTGCAGGGGCTGTGGCAGACAGTCAGACAGGTGGTGTGGTTTGTTCCAAAAATGGACAGGCTTTGACTCAATCTTATCTTGTATGGTAGTTCAGCCTCTTTGACTGCCTCAAGACTTGCTGTCTCCAGAGCAGAAAGAGTTTTAACATCAAGATTACTTACATTGCTAATTTCAATCAAGATTTACTGCAACGTAATGGTTTTAAAAAGCAGATTTAAATCACTGTGCTATTTTATCAAGTCTGCTTCTTTCCTTAATTACTTTCCTAAGCAAAAGCCCATTCAATCTGTGGGAGCACAGCTCATTTCAGTAATGAAATTGCAGCTCTGTACATTCAATCTAGCTCTGTCCATTTTCCAGCTTGTAAAAAAACAACCAAAAGAAACAAAACAAACAAACAAAAAAACCCACAGAAAAATTAAAACCCCTTCAAGTAACATTTCCTATAGTACCGTGGGCCATATCTGCAAAAGTCTCCATGCAGAGGAGTAAAAAGAAAGGCTACGGGTCCATCTCCTGCATTTCCCAGTTTCCTTTTTTTTTTT
>VZTL01032255.1:13285-58495 GCA_013400535.1 Scopus umbretta
CCACATGATTCCTCTCAATATTTGATATTTTATCATGCTTCCTCTAGCCTAATTCTAAGCGAAACCATTTTTACACAGTGGAATTACTCTCATTTCACTCTCTAGCAGCTGGCATCCCCTGAGCTTTGCATCTTGTTAGCCTTTATGATGGTCCATGCTCTCGCTTCACATAGACCCTGCTCCTGCAGTCTGACCTGTTTAGGCAGAGCCCTGCAGACCCTCACAGACACGAGCCTACAGAGCTTCATCATACCCAGAAGAAGAATCTGCCAGAAGAATCTGCTCACTCATACCCAACAGCAATGCTGTACTCCCTTCCTTGCTATTACTCTCAAAGGGGTATAGATTTATAGCTTTCCATAGTATGCACTTTGCCAAACTTAATCTGTGCTTGCTTCTTTCTTCAGACTCCCCTCCAGCGTTTTAATTATTTATTGCTCTCTTATCTAAACTCCTTCCAGTTAGTCTATATCATTCTGACACTGAAAAGGCACAGAAATAAAATAGCATTTTAAATGCAGGCAATACAGCTTTACAAAGCAGATCTATAACCTACAGGCAGATTCTCATTTAACTTTCACCTAAGTGTCCATTGCCGTTACTGCTTGACAAGTGCCTTGCCCCGGTTAAGCGTCTGCTCTGGTTTACTTCTACCCAATACACTTACTTACATACAAGGCTGAATTTCACTGTTTCTTATTCATGTTCCTCATGTTTCAAACTGCCATATTTTGCTATTTTCTCCATCTTTAAATAGATTTTCAATTTCTGTCAGTATGCTATAGTCTGCAAGTCATCTCGTTTCTGACGCACCAGCCTAGAAGACAGGTCTCCATGCTTGCTTGAGACTTTGTGGGAAACTTTAGCCAGACTGAGGACCTGGAGAAGGTACACAACAGCGTCCTTGCACTCTAGATGTCTGGATTTCCTTCCAAGAGAGATCAAGCATCACATGCAGAAGCTGGCAATCATTCTCAACTGAAAACATTTCTCTTGCCGTCCCCACCAGCAGGTCACCTCTGCTTCAGGAGGTGACTTTGCAAAAGGACTTTGCAAAAGTCTTGTACAGCAATAACACCTCCTCAATGATATCTGTATGATATAACCCAAAGGACAGTAGTATTCAAACAATTTGGATTCCCCTGACCTCCCCATAAGGCACTTGTGTTACTACGGTGAGCTCTGCCCAAGTGCAAGCGGATGAATTCTTCAGAACACTATTACCCAGGAAACATTCAATCCCCCCAGTCATTTAGCTGTGCTTTTCCAGACCTCCTCATTTACCAATGTTGTGAATCTCAGCCCACATCCGCAGCACCCATCACTCTGTGTAGCTCTGCCAGCGCAAGCGAGCACCAGGGAGAATACAATATCTGGGTTTCGCTGCTGCTGGGCACAACAGCCGTGTTTGGTCAGACCTTCAAGGAGAGCACCCACACCTGCTCCCTGCCTTCACAGGACTCAGAGGTCTCCACAGCCTGTCTTCAGCATCTCCTGCTGAACATCATCTTGTGTCTGCCACCACCACTATTCCTCACTTCTTTCAGCATGGACAGAAATCCCAGCCAGACTCGTAAATAATTACAGTTCCAGTGAAGCAAGCAGCTGAGGATCTGCCCATCAAAATGGTAATAGTTTGGTAAGGAAATTTATTAGTCCAGCACAGCCCAGCAGCACATGCACCTGAGACCTCAGTTGAAGCAGAGTGCTGTCAGCAGCCATGCCTTTTGTATTATATTCATAAATGCTCAGCAATCCATGTGTGACACAATACAACCTGCATTACCTTTTCTCCCTCTATTTCTGTAGTCACTCCATACTGCAGCAGCTGAGTATCTTCTTGTAAAAATCAATGCCAGGAAAGTCCCTGATGCATGAGTGGAAGCCTCTGGCTCTTCTTTTTTGGGCAATAATTACTTACCGATGTAGGATGCAAAGCATTTATGTTTTAATAATAGCAGTTTCCCATCTCTTGGCTACATGTTATGTATTCATTTTTTTTGCTTCATCTCCACAACATACTTTCTTAATAAACTTAATGGCAATACTGTGATTTTAATTTCAGTTGGAATATAATCAAACCACTAAATCTACTCTGGAGACCTACTGATTTATGGTCATCTTTTAATAAGTTCTTGCTATTGGTATTGTTAAAGCACCTCTGGGTGCTATTGCAGTGGAGCTATTTGCACTTGAACAATGAGGATGATTGTCTAAGAAAAAAAAAAATTCAGAGGGCTGTGGAAAATACATACAAGAGAAACAGCTTCACCTACATGATTGCATATAATTCAGCAAAATGCCAAATTGCTATGTACTGTGTTTAAACTAGACCGTAACAGCTCTTAAGAAGAAATGTGGGTTTTTGATTGCTTCCACAGACAAACCTGGACAAACCCGTGTCAGAGATGCATTATTCAGAAGATGTATAGCAGAATTAGAATACAGGAATATTTTAAGCCATTAAGACATTTCTAAACAAAAAAGGTTTTTAATACAGCCTGTGAAATGAAATCAGCAGTGGCAGGAAAGAAGGCAGACTCCAAAAACAAGGGCTAGTATACTAACAAAGAGATGGTTGGTACTGCTTTTGTGTAAAGCATACCACAAGTGCTAGCCACACTGTATTTACAACTTCCTTGGCAACAACTCAGATGAGGCTCTTACATAGACCTCTGTCAAAATTTGACCCTTCCCATCCTAGCATCTTCTGTGAAACCATAAGGAGAAAATAATAAAGGAAAGTGGAAATAAACCTAGAAAAAATTAGCAAAGAAAAGCCACAACATGGATTGATTAGGCCTATTGTGTACTCCAAGGCTTTTGATTTTGCCACCTTTTTGTTATGATTAATTCTTCTGCAGACACTCTGTTGCCTATTATGGCACAATGGGGGATTTTAGAATGAAAGACAAACTGTTGTTATAACCAAGTAAACATTGAATGGAATCATTGTAGTTTACTGTACTTTGAAACTGCAAAATCAACTCAATCAAACTGGCAAGATGATGAGAATGTCAGACAAGAGGAAAGTAAAAGCTGCAAGCTATACTTTAGACTAAGCACCTAAATGATTTTGATCTTCCTCTGAAAAGGCTCTGCTTCTCCTCCCCACACCCCGCCCCAAAAAAACCCACAAAAAACCCCAAAACAAAACAAAACCCCAACAAAAAAAAAACACCATTAAAAAAAAAACACAACAAAACTGCTGGTCACCTATAGATGCCATTGAGTCTTCTGTTACAGCACAGAGAAGGTGCTGAGGGAAGTTGAACTTCACCCTGGGACTGAATAAGATTATTTAGGGTGAACAGAGGATATTTCAAGAAACTTAAGGTAGGTAGACAAACAAGTTGTTTCTCAGAAGCACTGCACACCTAAGAGCTCCTGGGTGGTTTCCACCTGCTGCAGGGATGAACGACACGGACTCCTGACAGATGCTCAGCAGAAGACCTTTATTGCTAATTTTCTCTTGCTTACATAATTTCTGCATGGGTGTTCACGCGATCACGCGCCCACTAAACTTACAGTATTGGTCAGGTACCTTAAAGCACGTGCTCTATGCTAACTTATGATAGGTCATTCTAATTAGTGTGCTTCGCTTACTTTATCCAATCTTGCCCTGGCATTCTCCAAATTTCTACTTCGGCTGCTTACTTCTGCTCTGTTCTACTTCAAGGACATATCAAACCCCTACAACCTGCCAGCATGAGAAGCCAGGCAGTACCTCTGACATGAGCAGTGGGATCTGGCTTGGGAGGATCAGGGCAGAGCTCTGAACGCAAGCACGTTCTGACTTCAGTTCACCTGCTGCTATCTGGTGTGAATAAAGGTAGTTTGTAAATAATTATGACTTCTAGCAAAACTGGAATCTCAAAATGCATGGAATGTGGGAGGGGAAGTCTATCAGGAATTAAAGTTCAGGCCTGTTTTTGACGCTTACTGTAGCATTTGAATGACCTGTCGCATTCTGCAGGGAAGCAAAGGGAGCGCCAGCAGTGACAACGACATCCACAGTCCAGCCATTCTTAGACTGTGGAACAATTTAATGTCTGACATAAGTGTTCAGAAACATCCTAAATGCTTAATTAAGTAGCACAGACATTAAGTCTAAATACAAGCTCTGACATTGCTCAGAGCATAAACCAGATGCTGGGGAGGGCAGGGTGGAGAGAGCAAGCACATCATTAGAAACAAAAATGATGAGTCAGCTTATCTTTTATTCCAGTGAAGCAAAACCTGATTGCATCTTGGCACGTGCCCCACTCAGCCCCTCAGCAAGAGGAACACATTCATTCAGACAACAAGTAGCAGGGAGCACGTAGAAATGGCATATCCATTCCTCTCCCACAGACGCATGTCTCATTGAAGCAGAAAAGGGAACTTTCCGGATGCTGATAGGAAAGCACCAGGCAAAACAGCTTTGTATAAATAGCAGTTTTCAAACTTTTTTCAGCTTCTAGGCTCCTGTACATTTTCTAGTGGCAGTGTGAAGTGCTCTGAAGTGTATTTAAGCCTGACTAGAAAACTTACTTCACCCTTCACAAATCCCTTAGAAGTAGTCCATGGACCCAGTGTCTGTGGCCCACATGCTACCCTGGCTGGAATCTGGTCTTCAGTCTAAGCGAAGAGTTACTCATTCACCTAGAGCAGCAAAGAGAAAAAGCAGGGAGAAGGAAGCAGCAACAAGAAGGTGGTCCATCCCTCACCCCAAATTTGTTCCATCCTTCTAGGAAAGCTGAAGGTAGCTCCCAGCCTGCCACTCTCTCTCCAACTCCCTGTGCTGCTCAGCTCTGTCCACTGCCAGCCCCGCAGCCCGCTTCATCCCATGGGGCTACTGCCATCACACCTTGCAGCCCAGACTAGTCTAGAGGTGGTGGAGCCAGGAAGACTTGCTTCTTAAATAGTTTATCTTGAATGGATGCTGCTTTGACTGTTTCTTTACTGAAATATGTTTACAATGTTTTTAAGGAGTCAAGCCCAACAAGCACCCGTTCCCCTCAGCAGTTTCAGGCCATTAGTTCCTGATTTCCACCAGCCCCTGCTCTAGCCCTTCTTGCCACAGCAGGCAAGACACCCATTGCTTATGGGAAAATGAAACAACACAGCTCAGTGATAAAGAGAGTTTGAAAGGCCTGTTTCCATCTCCAACTAATTAATATGTACTCTACTCACTCTGAGATGACATTTAGAAACCTGTTCTATGTAGTTCTCATGAGTTATATACCTCTAGGAGCCCGCATCACAGATGACCCATTTGGACAATTCACAGCATCTCACCATGTACAAATGCTGACAGTAATACCCCATTTTCTTAAAGGAATAACTTCAGTGGATGCAGAACATTACATAAAAGATTGTTTCAATTTTATTATGGCTCTAGAGAAAGGCTTTGGATAATTGTTGCCTACTAATCTCTCTAATCTCTCATTTTCATTTCATAGAAGACTGACTCTGTTTCATGGTTACTGGCAGAGGTGGAATGAGGATAAATAGGAACAGGGAGCAATGCAAAAATCAAACTGGAAAAGGGATGCACCACCAAATCTTACTCTTCCCTATTAGCATGGTTGTGGTTCCCTCTGACCTCATTTGCTTTGAGCTAAAGCCAGATGAAGCCATGGCAAGCCTTCCTTGAATGCAGATCAGACCAAATACTGCTCCCTTCTTGCAGATTGAGAGATACTCAGACTATATACTCATTCAGTACTAGACCTAGTCTTTCGCATGCACAGGGTGGGTGACTGAGGAGCCCTACAGAGGTATGATGCATACATAGGACTCCTTGTCGATATGTCTTACCATCAGTAGTATTTCTTAGAAGTCAGACTGGCTGGTCATTACCACAGCCACCATACAATGCCTCCTCTGAAGTTTTGCTAGACCCCCGGTCCATTTCTATCGCTAATGTCTACGTACAAGATGCGGTTTAATACTAACACACACCTATTTCATGTCACAGACTAAGTATAATTTTTTGAATGATCCTAAGATATGTTTGCTGCCCATAAAATACTTTTATTACCTCTGAACATTTAAGAGATCACACAATCCAAGCACAGGCCATAATGTGTTCAGTGTTACTACTTAAAATGCACAAGGGCCATCTGAAGTCTGTGCAGACATAACCCTATCTACCCATTTTTATCCTAAGAAAAGAGAGTTTTGCAGGAAAACATTAAATGTCTCTAATTCTTCAGCTGTGTTGGTTACATGAAGCTCTGAAGAGACAAAGATGCAATAACAGCACAGCCAGAAGCAGCATCTTCTTTATCACAAACTCACTCTAGAACACACTTGGAAACACAAACTTTTGGTGCTTTTTTACCTGCTTTCAGGTTCTCACTGCAACAACAAACCACATTTGGGGGACTAAATCCTGCTCTCTACTAAGAGTAATTCAGTTCCAGGCACTGATATGAATTTGGAATTGGAAAAAAAAAGAAAAAAAAAAGATTATTAATTTCTAATCAAGAAAAACACTGTAATCTGGATATACAAGATGTTCCAAACATGTAAAGCCAGAGCAAGACATGTAGATTTCTTCTCCCTCCCACAGCCTAGATAGATACTAGGTTATGGTTCAACATTTGTAAGCAAATTCATGCACACACCAAGGTCCTAGGAGAGACTTAAGATACATAGGACTCCACAGCCTGAGCATAAAGGAACTTACAAGAGAGTAAACAATCTTTGCACCTTGATTTATGACAAAAAGGAGTCAAATCTTTCTTACTTCATACTGATTTTTATACATCAAGCTCCAAGCAGCAAATATTCTAATTAACTTTTTTTTTTTTTTAATGCAAAACAAAAGCTATGTTTATTTTGGAGTGCTCCTGTGCCTATTTGTTTCCATAACATTATCTTGACTTGGAGCCAACTGTCATTTCTAGAATAAAGGTATAGAGGCAATGCTCCAGCAAGGTGCTCCGAAAAACAGACATTTCCTCTATTGCTCCTAAGAGAGAAGCCCAAACAAGCCCTTACACCCAGTGGGAATCCTGGTCTGACAAGCAGGGATAAGCATAAAAATCATGCAGTGCCTGAGGTTATAAACGCAGTGTGCAACTGCTGCTTGCAAAGCTTCTGACACACAGGACACTGACCATTATCACTGTGCTTTATTTTCCCCATATGCCATCTGTGAAGCAAGATAAAACAGTACCAGGCAAAAAGAGGTGTAATGTCTTCAAGGACAGGTTAAATCAAACTGTGCCATGAAAACACTGTTTTCACAAATGTATTTTTAGTATAATCCCAAGGATGTAATTTTATCTTGCTCCCACACAGTGCTTTCTTATCAAGTCCCGCAGTCTGTGTTATAATTCAGGGCAAACAGCCCTGACTGCTGCATTCTGCTGTCGCAAAGAAAAGCCAGTACTATTTACTGGTTTTTGAGCACCACATACAAAGTGAACTCCATTGCTTGTATGAAAAATGTTACTGAAAATCTTCTTAGTCCATTTCACTTTTATCCCAAACAGGAGAGAAATCACTTCAAAGAACTATAAATTGAGAGTATGAGGACCAAATTAAGCACAGCTCAGAGTGATGTGGTGACTTAAAAAAAAAAATCCCACTTGTTAAGTCATAAAAAATGATGTTGTAGCCCTCAAACTGGCAAATTTGAAAGTGTGACCTATATGTAATCCATACAGCAATATTTGCCCAAGCCTGCAGCCAGTCCACAGTGGTTCCAAGTAGAGTGAAGGGCACTGTGTATTTGTATCTGTCAGTATTTCTTAGAGTCAGTAGTCTGAGTGACAGCGGGGGAGTCTAAAAAACATTAGCCTCTTCAGAATTTTACTGGATTGGACGGCAGCTCCGTTTCCTTCTCTGAGATGGGCTGATTTCTACAGAACACACTTAGTGTTCAGATTGAAACAATAATTAGATTTCACAGTAGTGGTCTGGTTTCTAGAACTGTTTATAAAATTGGGTCTTTGTGCTAAACTGTTTGTGTAAATCCTTTTACATTGCAAATATTTAAGAATTACGCTGCGAGCGTGGCTCATGGCACATAGAGGAAACAAATGACTGTAACAGAGGGCATGAGTAACAACTTCCCACACACATACACCCTTCTTTCTAACCATACATGAGGAATCTGGGTATTTCCATAGCTCTTCTCTCTTACTGTGGGCAAGTACCTGCCATAAAAAAAAAAAAGTAATATCGAACAATGAGGTACTGTAACGCACAATCTTAAGGTCAAAACCTCAAGAAACAATAGGATGTAAGCTGAGGATTCACTGCTACAAGTGACAGCTGTAGGGCCACGATTCTCTAAGAAAAACCTGAAGCACATTGTTATTACCTGAGAACGTTCTATTGCTCCAGAGTGAATCGATGGGATCACAGCACTTTTACTGCTGATTAAAGGTAAAACAGTGTTCTCCCTCAAAGCATTCAATACAAAAGCAATTAATAATTGCATGCATGGGAATAAAAATGACTGGTACATCTGGAGATCAAAGAAGAAAGCAACAGCAATGTAACTTCAAAGTATTTTCTAACCGCTTAAGTTTTTTCAAGGACATTTCCTTTCTCTTCTAATCCCTGATTAAATGTGTGCCAAATGGTCTGGCAGAAACTCCATCACCAAACATGGAAAAACCATTTGATGCAGGTTGCTGTATCCACAAGTGAGTGCACACACATTTCTGAGAAATGTCTCAGTTTTATCTTCTTCCAGACCCAGCATGGCCAGTCCCACAAGACAAGTTTGCAGATAAAGTGCAGCAGTGGGATTATTTGCAACTTTTCTGTTCTGTCTAAAGTCCTCTTCTAGATACGGTTTATACTAGTTTCAAAGTGCTGGGCCAGTATCAGTGTGGCATGTACCTTCACCAAAAGAGGCAGCTCATGGGACCAGACAGCTGCAGCTGCGACAGCAAGGCTGTCATCCTGCAAAGCAGACTTGACTGCCTTGGTCTCCACATACTTCCTTTGAAACGGGCAAAGGAATCCTTAGAAACAATACCTTCCTAATATGATTTTTTGCTAAGACAGACTTATCTAAGGGATACTGATGAGCTATCTTCCTAAACAAAACAAAAGAATTCGTAATCTGCTGGTACTGAGAAATGCAAAAGTATTTCAACAGCAAAAGCATGCAGGGGCTTACTCTTCCAAAATTTTTCTTCCTCCACAGCAGAGTTTGCTTCTACCGTCAGTGCTCAAATCTCCACCAAGGCCAATGCAGTCCCTTGGTTGTCTCTAGAATGTGCATGCAGCTTGGCAAATCTGCCATCCCAAACTTGCTCTCAAAGTTCATACACGGGGTGAGGACAAATGCCAATCCCTTTCCTGGGTCTGGAGTTTCACTGACAACACGGGGCCTGTCCCAGAGTTAACTGCCTTTCCTGGAGCAGTCCATACATTGGTGCAGCCCAGGCCCACTGCCGTATTTTGAATAATCAGGCTTTGAATCAGGCTGGATGGGACTGCTGACTGAGCCTAGCACTGCTAGGCACTCGGGCAGCTCGAGTGGGCTCTGCACTGAGAGGTAGGGGCCCCTTCGGCTCATCAGCACGGCAATAGATTAAAAAGCAAGTGAAGACTTATTCGACGTCTGTGAAAAGTCAATAAACCTTCCATTGCAAAATCAGCAGTAGGTAAACTCCTTTTATCTCAACACTACCATTTTTCAGCTCTACAATAAAGCAAGCCGTAGAGCTTTTCTACTTAGCAGGCCTTTTGATCTGTGTAAATCCCCGCCTTCTTGGTTCCCAGTTAAAAGGTACATAGAATTTTAAACCAGACAAGCCTACAAACTGCGTGCACGGCTCAAGCCACCTCTTTTTTTCCACTAATCTGATTTTCAAAATGCACAAGATGTCAAGACTAACATTTTCATTCCATGTTCAAGATATGGGTCATCTTAGATGTGTTACCAACTGCTTTCCTCTTCTCCGGTCTCCACCCAGAAACAGCAGTTGTCTCCAGAAAGTCTTCAAAAAGTTCTGCGGTTCTGTTCAGGGAGGAGGGGGGGGATTGTTTGCTTGAGTTTTGTTTGTTTTAAGAGCTGAGTGAATGTTTTAGCCCATTTTCTTGCCTACTTCCTATAAAAGCAGAACAAAAAGAATTAAGAAAACACCTTCTATCATAATCTGGCACTTCACATTTAAGTTTTAATTAAATACAATTATAAAGCATTTACCTTTTTTTAAAGTAAATTATTAAGTTTTGGGTCTTAGTTTTAAGGCAGTTGTTCTTCTAACATAGCAAATTCTAGTGTACCTGATTTTAACAAAATGTACAATGATGTCAACCCATTAACACACATAGTATCACATTCATCAAGCATGCATGAATGGAAACCAGTATGTGTTGTATTGACTATAAAATCCAAAGAATTGAATTAATCCATTACTATGTTTCAAACTGATAGTGAAGCAGCACAAGATATTATTGGACTAGCACCCCAGCATTACTTTAACTAGGTTTTATTTTGAAGGAGCTAATTTGCAAGGAAAAGGGAAAGAAGGGGAAAAAAAAAAAAAAAAGAGATACCTAACCCTGTAATCACAAGTGTATTACCAAGTTTTTGGTGGCTTTTTTACATGAGCACCTGGAGACTAAAATCTAGCAGATGGCAAATCAGTCCGAGTAATAACGAGGCCTTTTCTTGATGCATGGTTAAGTTCCGAATACTGTAGTCTTCTCTACTGCTTGATACTGCCTAAAGTTTTATCTAGTCATAATTGGAAGAAAAATAAGTACTTATTTCAACCGGCTCTCCCTGTTATTTTAATTATTAACCAGAAGAGTAACACTAAACAGTCACTTTCTGCCACGTCTCAGCTCCACAAAGTTTTATATAAAACTGGTTAAAAAAAAAAGTGTGAGTGTGACTACCACACACACACAGAGGGCAAAAGCCTTATCTGGGAAAAAACTAAAAGCATCATGCATGGCCATAGTACTCAGCCAATCTACCTGAAGAAGTAGGCCCTTAAAGAGGAGATTTCATATTCAGACTTCACTTGAGAAACACTTTTAAAACTTAAAATTAATTCGCAGGCTGGAAAGTAGAGCAGTACAACTGGGAAGGCAAAACCCACTTTCATTTATAGTTAAAATACCATTCTGCTACTTTATCAAAACAAGGGGATCTGATGAATGTGATCAATTAGAGCCTCTCTTTCTCCTCCAGCTGCTGGGCTCTGACTGGACTGATAACCAAGATCCCACTGCAGTAGCAGCGGGAATTGTTCAAGATACTGCCCCAGTCTCATTTCCAAGGCAAAGTACTTCAAGCAAAAAGAGAAGCAAAGTGTTCAGTGCCCCAGCCATCCTCAGCTCTCACTTGGATGCCTGAGAACCCTGCTGGAAGTCTAAGCTTTAGCCATATGAAAGCATTAACTATCCAGTTTACCATATGCTAAAACAGCCTTCCAAACTGGGTTGAATTTGAACTTTCAACCGAGATATAAAAGGCCTACTTCTGAGCCACAATGTCCCTAGGGTTTTTCTCTTGTAAATAATTCAGTCATGCGTATCTTAAGTGGATCATGAAAAGGACAATAAATATAAATGTCATTTAACAGTGTATTTAAACCAGAAGAACAAGCAGTTGTGGTTATTTTATACCTTGCCCAAACAAGGAATTACCCACCTGTTGCCATCTCCCATCCATGACCCAACAATATAAAAGAAAACTATCAGTTACATTTAGCACTTTCAGAAAATCTGAGAAGGATATGAACATTTTCTCTCACTCTCAAATTCATGGTAGCACATTAACATTTGAATAGCAACATTATGAAATGAATGAGTACTTGCCTATTATATTTTCAAGGGCATATGATCAAACTTAGCACTGTAGTTTATCCACATTTACCTCTAAATAGCTTCTACTTTCATTTTCATGCTAAGATGATGTTCTGAGAGAAGTAAGTTATCTAAATAACTAAATTCAACTATATCTGAATCCAGATCTCAGTGGAGGTAGGGTGGGGAGCAAAACCAGGAAAAAAAAAATTCAATATAATAACCTAAAATGTATCAAGTTCAGTATTCATTCAAATCACGTGATAAAGAAATACAACAAATTGGCACTCTGGAGTATAGCTTGCTCATATTCCTACAAAGATGCTTTTTATATCCATCAAGGACCGAACTATGCATCAACTGGGATTTCTGATGCTACAGTAACTGTTGCTCTTCAGCGTTTTCAGAGCTCGTTAGCACAAACAGCCACAACGTGCACACAGGGTACCAGCCAACCATGATTCACAGTTGAGAAGAATGTGCGAGAGGCTCATTTTTTACTCAAAATACAACTCAACTAGTTCTAAAACTGCCCTCCCCCAATGAAAAAAAGACGATTAGACTTCATAATAAAATGGAAACCATTTAATCCCTTCTCCCACACTAGTAACAATAAATACTATCCTTGGGGATAAAGGGGCAACGCAGCAACTGGAACTCAGTGGTTAAATGCTTTCAGCAAGAAGTCACTGCAATGGCCTGAGTGCTGCAGTACAGCACGCCCTGGGCTTTGCAGTGGAAGAGGAACTGGCCGCTGCTCTTCACTGACAGCAAAAGTATGTTTTCCTGCAAGGTGACATTTGTGGAGACAAGTCACATTAGTTTTATTTCGAGGTAAACTAACTAAAGAGAGTGTTCAGGACTAACTTAGTAGCTGCCTTCAATGGCGATATAAATGGTTTGCCTCTGATTGCAATTTCACAGTGAGGTTCCTATCACTGCATTTCTTACCTTGTTAGAGCAACCTCCCCCAGGGTTTTAAAGAAAATCAACTTTTCCCAGCTGTTATACATCAGGAGCCAAAAGGGGTTGTAAATTCACAAGCTAAAAAGGACTCTCTTTGTAGAATACCCCTCCAGGCATTCCCATCGTACTAGAAGTGTCCTGGGATAGCTGGAAGGATCTTTCTCATGCAGTGATCTGCAGCTGCTACCTCTCTTGTGCATTCTCACAAGATTGAGCTATTTTAGTTCGGACTTTGAATAGAATCTTTTCCTAAAGGTCTTTGGCCTGAACTATGAGCCCAGCAAGAAGAAATTGAACCCAAGAGGTTAAAGTCTAGAAACAAAAAAATAATATCTATACAACTAAGAAAAAAAAATCTATACAACTAAAGCACAACAAGAAAGCAGTGAATTTTCAGACAAACTTATATCCTGGCTGAGCCAGCTTTGCCAGCCTTGCACAGTGAACAGACTACTCATATGAAAACAAGTTTAAACCACTGCATCTGTAACAAAAGACCAACTGCACCTTGCACTAGTTAGAAGTTAATGATACAAGCCAGTACTGGCAGCTTTGAGTGTGTGGGTTCAGCTGAAGTGACCCCAGTCCACATGCTTGCTTGAAACACCTGCTTTGTCTGGTCTCTTTGATTGCAAGCTCTTGGGAGTAAAGACAATTCTCTACTGCATATAGGTTAAATTTAAAGTGATGTTGAGGCCTTTGGGCTATAATTAAAATGTCAAACCAAAATAGTTACCAAGGAACACTGCAGGAACATTTTTTTCACTTCAGATTTTTAAGGGGGGGGGTGGGGGTGGTGTTTGTTTTGTTTTTAAAAGACATGCAGCACCATGTGCCTTAAAAAAGGAGGTATGGATTTAGAATAGACAAGTAAACAACAGCTTTAAACAGTCATAACCTTTATTAATCTAAAACTTGATTAAAATCTCCCCATGAAGAGAAAAGTCTGGTTTCTGTTAGACCTCTCATCTGTACAAGTTTCCTGCCAAAGAAGAATGCTTATGATACTGCATATCAACAACTTGATCTACTTTCTCTTCCTGCTGTCAAAAAATTAAATCATTTTATTATTTTACAAAGATTAGTATCATCACTATGACAACAAACCTATGACCTGGAGAATACCATAAAATAATGCAGCAAGGAAAAACAACAAAAGGAAACAAAGAGTGAAGAACAATTCTGGAAGCATTCGTCTCTTTGGAAATACTCCTTTTTCAGGAAACAGTTCAGAAAATCTGTAGAAACAAAGATGAGGTGACTCCATTAAAATTTATAGAGAGACTCCAAGTGCAGACCAAGAATTTCACCCCAGACCCGGCTTGCACTTCTCAACAGTGCAAACAAAACCTCCGATTCTGCTCAAGAGGGTGGGAAGCCACATAGGCAGATAAGTCACCAAAGGAAGCTCGCACTGAAGCTACTTTGTTTTGCTACCCAGAACAAGGGACACATCAGGTAGGACAGAATGGGACTCAAAATGTCCCCTTCCTCTAAAATGGGAAAGCATTTCTTCACGTTATCTCCCTGGAGCTTACAAAAAACAACATTCCTGGAATCCGGTGGGCATTGAAAATACAGTAAGAATATTAAATACTATCATTCTACCCTTAATGTTCTCTCTTGTTTTTATCTTTTCTCATGGCCTAAGACATTTATGCTTGCACAACTCATGTACTGGGATTATTCCGCACACAGGAATGATTAAAGACACACGCAAGTAACTCAACATTTCTTAAATACTCTTAGGTCCTCTTTTGGCAGCCCGTTAGTGGTAGCAACCATCTGATTCACTCTTAAGCATACAACAAAACAGTATCACTTACTGTGTAGCCTACCTTATAATGAGAACTGTTAACAGTAATACAAATAACCAGCAGTTTTGACTGCTTACTGCAGCATCCCGCATAGCCCAAAAGCAACATGCTAGAAAATAACTTGCCTTTAAAGCAGTCAAGGAATCTAAAGGTCTTTTGGTCCCTCAGTTACGAGATTTTTGTGTGCTACAGTAAAACAGAGCCTGTACTTTGCACATGGGCATTTTCAAACTCAGGGCAATGACACCTTGAAGACATTTGACAAATTGAGAAAGAAATCAAGTTGCATTCACTTTTCATTCAGAATGGGCTTTGACTCCATTTATGTAAATGTAGAGAAGAATTTGGCCCTACTTTATATACTCTAAACCCCAATTAACTTCCCATTCAACCCTCTTTTACTTTTCATAACTTAAAACCTTTTCTTTTTCATACTTTTTTTAAATGGCAGACAGAAATATTTCCTAAGGCTATCCAGATGTAATAAAGCATCTTTATAATCTTGAGCAATTCCACTTATTAAATGCTAAACCAATGTCAAATTAATATTTATGAAAGAAGTGGATTTCCATGAGTATTTCACAGCCAACACTATAAATGTCATTCCCACTCCATATTTCTAACTCTTCAGTCTCAACTACTTTATGAATGATAATCAGTTCACTACTGTTACTGTTCAATGACTACCATGCTGTGTGTACTACAATCAAGAAAATGCAATGGAGATGAACGAGTTTTTTTATATTATCACAACGCTTTATGCTAACAGTCTTATTTTTAATTCATGTAACCACTGAATTAATTTATAAAATGCATAGCTGGTGGAAAAGACGGTTGGCCTTTCTCTATAAGATGAGAACCAGACTTAGTATTTTTCAGCTTTGTTTTAGACAATTCATTTTGTCAGGACTGGTACTTCAGAGTAACCAAAACAACAGATATATACAGGTGAATTTTGCCAAACAGTTTGGCTGCAGCAAAAGAAAAAATGTTTTCAAACTGTTGGGCTTATTTGGTTCAGGTTCAGCAAAACATTACCCCAAAAAAATTTCTCTTAACACTTTATTCCAGCAGTTCCAGAATAAACTATGCTGACATTTCCACAACATTCAATTTTCAAGCTCTTGTAATAAACAGCTGCCCACCCCCAAATTAATGTTAGATTTGCAAACCACTGTTCCCTTTTATGCAATGACCCTGACCCCTCCCCAGCTGTGGAGGATCCACATTGTCCTGTTTGCACTGCTCTCGTCCCCACGTCAGAAATCTTGGAAATCCCGATTTAAATTCCTGCTCTGAACCAGATAAAGGATGGCGGCTGCTCAGTGGCCTGCCTTTTGAGTGCTGGAAGCTGGCTTCGCAGCCCTTCCGACAAGAATGAAAACCTTGCGCGAAGCCCTCGGTTCAAGCTAACTCAGCCCTTGCACAAAGGGGAACGTAGCTCCGGGCCCTGTTTTGAGAACTTTGCTTTCCCTTGGAGAGGGAAACCAACACATTTCTGCAAATGTCAACACAATTAGCTTCAGATACATCAGAATAAACTATTTTGACACATCAGAAACATTGGATTTGTCCTAAAATGAAAAATTCAGTTTCCCTTCTTTTCAGTAAGAAAACATCTTTGAATATTAACCAGACTACCCAATCTGACTTTCTTTTCTTCTTCTCCCATCCCCCCAGTTTGATCAACAACTGGAAGTATCAGGCACTTGCATAAAGTAGATGCCTTCTGATCCAAAATAGAGAGCAAAGCCCAACAAGAGGAAATGTCCTTCCAAGCTAAACTAGGCAGACATGTCTGGAGACTCTACTTTTGTCTGGGATAATAGTGTGTATTGAAAAGCTAAGCAATATGCAAACACAGTATTGTCTTGACCATGGCACCTTCCTTCTCTTGCATAGAATTGTGCTTCTTGGGTATTTCCATTTAATCAAAACTCAGGGTCCCTTGGACAGCAATCCAGTTTTGATTATTGAAATGATAGCTTTGGAAAATCAGCTCAACACATTTATGATTTCATTCATTTTGTCTTGCACAGTCAAAAAATTATTCTTACGTGGATAATCTTTACATGAATAAAGAGTCTAAGAGGAGTAAATCTACAGTTTAAGTTACATGAAAAACTAACGTGCAATCACATGGGTCAAGAAAGCACAGATCAGGCCATCTGTCTTTCTTCACTTCAGATCAGCAAAACACTTGGGAGCGTTTGTCTTAAAAGCGGTTTTCCCCCTCTTACTGAACTTTTTAATGCTAATTTTCGTCGAGCAATGATAAGGATGAGGAAAACACTAATACAAAACTAAGTTCACTTACAGATATTGGGAGAGACAATACAAAAATTTCACGTTGTCTTTCAGCTCTATTTATCTAGCTTTAATTTTGTGAAAAGTGTTTATGGCAATTTCTCAAAGTTATGTTGATTTTACACGTAAACAATGCTGTCTACTTGCAAAAGTAGTATCTCTGACTAAAGATAACTTGATATTTAACAGGAAGCAACCAATTTTCTCCTCAGCCAGTAAGTTGTTCTACAGCCATTAACTTCTTTTTATAAATACACATTGATGTTGCTATTAATCATTAAATGCAAGCCTCTAACATGACCAAACATTAATCATTAATGACATTAATTGCCAGCTTGTCACAGACTTAGTAGTCTCTTAAGTGAGCAAAAGCCTCATTTATTGTAGGCTCTAGGCATTGATTCCCTGGATGATGAATACTTAGTTTTCCTATTACACTAGTGAGAGCATTATCAAGGTCTTCACTGACAACTGTCTCCTCTGAAGATTACAGACCAAATGCATCTTGCATTTTTTCCCCCGAAAAGAAAATTATTTAGAGAGTGTGATGTGTGTTCATCCATGCTCTTCCTTACAAGTCAATTTTCCTCTGGATTTCCATTTTGTAAGATTTGTAGAACTTAAAGGGACAGAAGATAAAACATTGTGAATCAGTAAATCCAACTTACTTGTTTTGTAGTGCCTGCCTTCTCCCCCTACATATCAAATCTCCAAGAGCCGTTAGTCTTGTAGCTCTGTCTCCTGCCTTAGTTCCATCTCTCCAGACCACCCTTCTTGCCACGTATCTTTCTGCATACCCCTTCTTTGCTAGGATCTCTTATTTTCTTAGGACAGCAACGGCTCAAGTTATTTTCCAGGATATTTGCCTTTTTACCTTAGCACTCAGATCTCTCTCCAAAGCTCCTCTATAACACTGACTCCATACTGCAAGCAGTTTTCCCCTTCCAGCACCCAGCTGAACACCTCCTTATTTCAGATGACAGGACGCCTACGGTGTGACACTGAGCTCTCCACCTGCACCAAAAGCCGCATGTGCCACTCTGATGGGGCTTCTCAGTACATTAACAAAACAAATACTTGGTCAGTTTTCCCTCATTCCCCTGCTTTTCCAACACCTTCTCACCTCTCCCCTTCTTTTTCTTGCCTTTTCTTCTGAGAAATAAACCCAATGAGAAATATAAATGAAACATAAGGGTGCTTAAAATCTGCGAGGACAGTTTCCTTCTGCCCACGCAGCGTGCCTGGGTGGGTGACAGCAGCAGAGCAAAACAGTCTATCCTCACTGCTCTCCCACGCGGGAAATACAACACACAGCACAGGAGCCTCAGGAACTCCAGGCTTCTGCACCACAGCGTGTATCTTTTGTGATTTGGGTATTTGAGTCTAAGCTAAAAGGGAAGCAGTGCCAAAAGAAGGCAGCCAAATCATTCCAGCCAGATATGTACATTAATCAAAGTGTGAGCAACTGCACAGCAGTCGCTCGCCTGTATGCAACATCTTCAAACCTTAAGAGCCATGAGTGGTAACAAATGGTGTAGCTACATGCTTTTGCTTCACTTGATTGGGTGCACAACACATTAAGAAACTTCGAGGTATGTTATTTCTTACCAAAGAAAAATCTGAACACAACAGTCTGCAGCTCTACTGCATAAACAGTAACTTTGGAAAGCTTACTGCAAATACTTCTTTGTTTCAAAAAAAACCCAGAACTGCTAGAAGGATCAGAGAGCATTTGCAACAGGACCAACTGTTAACACACCTAATTAACACACAGTTGTTTGGGAGCCAGTCGATACAATAGAACAACATCCTTCCCATTTACCAATAGAGGAAATTTAAAAAAAAAAAAGAAAAGAAAAAGGAAATGCTGCAATGGAAACCAAGGGTCTTCACTTAATTCACACAGGGCTCCCATTTAAATTGGAAAACCAGTCAGAACAGCTAGCGACTCGAATACTAATAGGGCAGAGCGGGATGTAAAGGAAGCAGGAGATGCGGTGATCTTGGCCTTCAGCAGTCCCCTCGGGAAGGGACGGCGGCCCTGGGGAGCGAAGGCCAGCTGGGGTGCGTGGCAGGCACGGGGCAGCAGCTCCTGCTGCCCTGCTCCCTCGCGCACCCACCCAGCCAGCCCTGCTGCCTCCTTCCCCTGCCCAGGCCGGGGCATTTCAGAAGGGATTTCTCGGGAGAAGGACGAAGCACGCTCCTCTGCACGTGCCTTGTTTTAGTGTTGTAACGTCTGCCTGTCCTGCAAAGATCTCTGGGTACTAATATCAACAACATCATAAGTAATAAAAAGGTAAAATTGGGAAAAACAAACTTCTTGTTAGAGATTGCTTTTTCCTCTTTATACAACAAAATATCAGATGAGGTCTAAAGTAGTATTTTTTTCCCCACACAGTTACCCAATCAGGCTTCAATTTAAAAGGCATCTGTATTCAGAATAGAAAAGGACATGCTACAGTTCAAACGGGATTATATCCCATTCTCATGGGGTTTAACACTAGGAAAGAATTAAAAGGCTTGTCTTGAATAACAATATCCTTAAGACCAATACTTAATTCCTTTCTTGAACTGGGGCCATGAGGGAACAGTAACCATGAGGATCAGGCAGGTGGAGTGGGGGCTTAAGAAAAAACAATTATAAATTATTATTAAGATCAGTGGCTGCAGGACTGTATTAGTGTATTTTGTTTCATTTTGGTACTTGTATTTGCAATTTATGGGTCTTCTGTGATCACCAAGAGGAGAAATATTTATGCAAATGAGTGACTTGACTCAGTGAAGAGTTTTAATCCTGCCTGCTAGGAGAAGACACACCATGTGGCGAGTGACAGCAAGCAGCACCTTGAAGAAAGGCACCAAGCTGGGCCTCCCAAATGCTTCACAGCAAGGTGCCTGTGACTTCAGAAGCAACACTCCTACCAAAGGTTCAGCACCTTAAAAATTCAGTGAGAGGTCTCCCAAGCATAAAGGCAGAGGAGTGCCTCAGCTTCACAGACAGCTCCTCAGGCAGAGAAGGTGGTTTGACCTCCCACGAGCATCCTTAGAAGGGCCGGGGGAACGCAGGCCTTGGCTACACAGCAGCAGCCTTCCAGGCTCCCAGGTCACTGCATGCCAAAAGCAAACAGGTTCAGGACAGAGGCAACTCAAACCCAATGATTTCCCCATTTTCCTCACAATTACGTCTTCCAGTCCTCTCAAGAATCTCTTTTTCAACCACTTTCAATCAATCTGATTTTTCTTAAACAGTGATGCACAGAACTCAAATACAGCTCTCTGGCAAGGTTTCATGAATACTACACACAGGGCTACACCTGAATCTTATGTACACAACCCCTGCTAATATCCAGAACAACATTTTCCTTCTTCTAAGCCTCACTAGCAGTTCACTAATTCATGATCTCTTAAATTCCATGGATTCTGTCATTCAATATACCTATCCGTCCAGGGAGCCTACAGTTTGCAATTCACACATTTTGTTTTTCTTTCCTTGGGTTTCCTTGTCAAGGTCAGCATTGCTTTTGCAACACTGAATAGAAACACCACTTACAGAGCACAAAATGCTTAGAGGAAACACAAGACAAAGTCATAATTTAACACACGCATATCTCGCCCTCTAACAGCACAGCACTTCAGAAAATTTTTTGTGTTAAAGAATCACGCATTTGCAGCAAATTACATTTTGCTGACTTAGAAATCTGTAGGTAGGCAATTAATGTCTTTCCCACTTTCTGCCATGTGAAATAGTTAGCGTGTGACTGTGTCCCAACAACAGTTTTCCTGTATACACTAACTTCAGTATCTCCTACTCGATGCTGTCACAGAGGTACCCAT
Source organism: Scopus umbretta (assembly GCA_013400535.1). NCBI lineage: Eukaryota > Metazoa > Chordata > Aves > Pelecaniformes > Scopidae > Scopus > Scopus umbretta. Next base: position 33,988 of record VZTL01032255.1, read on the forward strand.
GCAGGAAGGGCCAGAATAACAGAACAACAAATCTAAATTCATGGTGTTAAACAACTACCTAAGAAATCCAATGTTTAATTTACTATTTAACCTGTCAGAAATTTTAATTCACCCGCTGGAGGACTGCTTAAATCATTTTGGGAAAAAACAATTTTACATGTTCCTGACAGGACACTCATTTTCCAATCTTAGATGAGCCTGACTGAAGTCAAAACCATCGATCCACCCAACTACCTGAAGGGCAAAGCCAGTTCTCACCAGCAGCAGCACTTGCCGTTGTACACACTTTCTACGCTGTTGTCCCAGACAAAACTGAATACCACAGAAACACACACCACCACCAGGAACTGCATCTCAGCCGCTATCAATATCATGCTGCTTTTTTTTTCATCCTGGGATCCATAACAAAATAGTTTTGGAGTCCAAAACAAGATACTTCTTCAGATATCCATCAGGTCCAGCCTTGCCACTGACAACGAAACAAGACCTAGTGAGTTCACATTTGGTTTAATCTATTTCTTCTTAAACAGTGGATGGACCACAGCACAGTATAGTGTAGAACACCACTCCCTTTCCCATCGCTTTGTCTCAGATGGACACTTTTACTTTGGATTCTCTTTTCTTTGAGTTTTGTACTTTTTCTTGACATTTGTGGTCTTTTCAATTTATTTCTTTTTCTGTATTCATTGCTTAAAAAGGAATAGAAAGAACAAATGTCAATGAGTTACAAAAACTGGCACTGAATAAACAGATGCGAAGTACGCATCCAACACAATTGCATAGGTACAGGTGCTGTGAAATCTCGACAAGATACAAATCAAGGATATAAGCAAGGAAATTGCTGGAACAACACACATATGCTTAATGTGTTTTGCCCTGCAAACAGCCTTCCTTAGCTGCCCAATCTATGTGAAAGATTAATGCATTAATGCATACAAAAATATTTCTATCGCTCCAATACACATCTCAATTTACTCACGACACGTGCTAATACAGTCATACCATACCCACTGGCTTTCATAACATGGTTTACCGAGGAATACTATAATTTATGTTTCTGCATTGGATGGGTTTTATATTGTAGCCAGAAAGTGTTCATAACGAGCTAAGGTAGATCACTCTGGTGGTGGCTCTCCTTACAGTAAAACCCTTTGCAGTCTTCCAGCTGCAAAAAGAAAAATTAAAGCAACTGTAAATCTAACTGGCCCCCACTTAACTGCTTTATATCCATATACAAACATCTGTTTTCACACTGTCACAGTCACAAGGCTGGACTGTGACACTCTACCCCCCCACTGAGCCCTTAATGCCCATAAAAAAAAAACAACCAACAAACAAAAAACCCACCAACCAAAAAACACCTTTGTAAGGAAAAAAAACCCACAGATAGATTTAATTAGTACCATTTGACTTCAGGTCCCAGGAAAATAATGCAAAAATGCTAAGATTGGTTGACTGAACTGAAAAGTTAGTAAGAGATCACATGGAACAGAACGGTAATACCATCTCTCCCCTGATGTGGTTCAGAGGAACACCAGGCTGTGGTGCCATCCTGCGTCACACTCTGGGACTCCCAGGCTGCCTGAAAGGTGCCCTGTGCACNACAGCATGCAGTAAACATAGCCTGGGGTACACATGCAACAATGACAAAAACAAAATAGTGAAGAGCTGATCATTAGGTAAAGAGTCCTTCCTGTGTGCTGAATAAATAGGAGTCTCAGAGAAAACATTGTATGTGGCCAACGTGAACATTAAAATGTACACACATGGTAAGCCATAGTATGACTACCTGGGCAGTCTTAAATCTGCCATTTCTCCCTTCTGAGAGCTGACTTCACCACCCCACCGATGGCCCTTTAATGTAGGGAAAGCTGTACATTTATGGGAGATAAAGAAAAATACATCTGTCCTCAATATTGTAGGAGAGTTTTAAAGAAAAAACACCACACGTGACAAACCATCCCACATGCAAGCCCTCCACGAGGCTGAGAGCTGCCTCCCTGAGGAAACGGGAATGATGACCACGCTTGCTCCGCAGCCGCGGGTCAGCCCTGGAGCGCCCTGCCCAGCACGGCATCCCCCCAGCCAGGCCAAGGAGCGGACCTGCTCACAGGGTGCAGGAAGCAGCATCCCTTCTTTCCTGGCTCTCACAAAGCAGACAGAAATTAAACAGAAGCAGTAAGGGGAAAAACATCCAGCATGTTCTTCCAGCTCACAAGGGAGGGAAAAGAGCCAGAGAGGGTGCACTGCGTGGAGAGTTGTAAAGAAAGATGAAAAACAATTCTGGCACAAACTTCCAGCGCAGTTCTAGGTAAATAGAAAAATGCCTCCATACTACATGGCATGATGTTGGGGCTCAGCATCGGACAGTTCCACTACATACCTCAAAAACTGCTTTTCTTTAATTAGTGTAACAGGAATGATGGAATATAATCAACAACCCAAGCCCGTTCTGCAAGATTTAATGGCATACAATACAGAAGTGGGTAATTTTTTCAGTGGATTAACCCTCACCTCTAAAGAGGGGTCAGACAAAGCTTAGGCAATAAATGAAATTAATTTGAGTGTCTGGTAATCCTGACCAGGCAAAAGCAAGCCCTAAGCAGCAATAGGAACTTTACTTTTAAGCTTCCCCAAAACATTGCTCTTAATTACTCTCTTTAAAAGCTTCAAAGAAAGTTATTTCAAATGCGTGTAAATGCAAAGAAAAGAATCCACATTTACCTGTTCCTTCCTGAGAACCAAGATTACTTAATTATAGCTTCCCATAGCTTGTAAGATTCATATCTGAGTATTATTCGCCTCAGCCATATAAAACCACTATACAATCGTGTTCATGAAACATCCAAGGAAAAGCGATCCACACCTTTTAATAGAAATTCAAGGTAAAGTACCTTAGAAGAAGGAATTCATTCAAAATCTGGCCCAAATCAATTACAGTAAGTTTGGGGTTTTTTTATTGACTTAAATGGACTTTGGATCCAGTATTTACTAGCTGTGCTCTTAGAAACCAGCAGTGAATATCAAATTAAAAATGTGTTTTGATTTAGAGTACTCATTTTCAGTATACTGTTCAGCTCCATTGCACTGTTCCCCCACAAGTACTGACAACCAATTTTACACTTTAACTCACCAACAGTCAGTGCTTTCCCACTTAGAGGACTTCAAACCAGTCTTTCAGCAAATTAAGTATTTTAAATTGGGGGGTTGGGTGGGGTGAGGAGGCAGAAGTCATTAGGAAGCATGCCATATTCAAACAGTCCCTCCAATTTCAAGAAGCAAACAAAGCAACCACAAAAGGATTCTTAGTTTCCCATTCATCTCCCTCACCACCAAGAACAGTCCAGGTCAGCTCTTGCTGACTGCCTCCACAGTAATTTATACAGCGACACAGGTTTCAATATTGTCCTTTATACATATGGGATGAAGTCACAAGGACTGCAGATGTGACAGTGCCATGCTATTTCTTTCTTATCCATAGCTTTTAATGAAACAAAAAATTGTTTACAAACCCTATTTCCTCTACCCAATGAAAAGGGAAAAAAGGAAAAAGGAAAAAGAAGGAAAAAGGAAAAAGAAGGAAAAAGGAAAAAGAAGGAAAAAGGAAAAAGAAGGAAAAAGGAAAAAGAAGGAAAAAGGAAAAAGAAGGAAAAAGGAAAAAGAAAAAGCTTTCTTTGTCCTTCACAGTTCAAGTTAAATTGGAGAGAGAAATAGCACCTGATAAGGTATACAGTGATTACTTTGTTCCTGAGGAATATATGCGTGACAGCTGCAGATGCTTCTTGTTTAGACAAGATTTTATCTCAAGTGTTTCTGTAAGAGATTTTCTTCCAGTAAACAACTTGACTATGACCATACAGGTTCGCATAGCAGGCACATCAGTACCATGCTGTGGATCTTCATTTGGCAGGGCTTCTGCATATCCAAATACCGTCATGCTTCCACCATCAGCCCAGACAGAGAATTTCCATTCTACGATTAATCTTTGTGCTAGAGCCAGTACAGAGCCCGGGGTACACAGTAGCACATAAGCCACCGGGATCTCACAGCTGCCTAGCTTCCCAACCCAGTGGCTCCAAGGTACTTCCACATATATCAACCATTTGGTCAATGCATCTTCACTGCCAAATGACCCAAGGAGGACAACAGCAGTCTCAGAGAAGGACTGTTCATCGCTCACCTTTGCTGTGTTTGCTGCCCTCAAGAAAGGAAGAAAAAACAAGAACTGAAAGGGAACAGAACTGATTTAACAAACATAGAGCTGCAAATGCTTTCTATAGATCTTCAACTGGGTTTAACCACGGTCTTACCTCAGATATCCTGAGCAAAACCACGAAAAATATTAAGGAGAGTTACTGCACTCAGGTTTGGAGCCAGTCCTAAACCACCACATTTTAATATACAAGCTCCATCTGCCAGGCTGCAAACAAACAAAATACTAATACCTCAGCCTCTGCAGCTGAGAAGAATCCAAAAATCAAACCACAGCAGGTGTGCTGCTCTGCCGGGAGGCTCTCACCAGGTCCAGAAAGCTGACAGAACTGGCACTGGGCAGAGGAACACATTTGCACAGAGCTCTGGTGGCCCATCCTCAACTTCACATTGCTGTGAGGAGGGAACAAAGATCCCTCCCCCCTTCCGGCAGCACGAAGAGTCTCTTTCCACCCTGGAGAGGGAAAACACCGAAAGAAGAAGAAAAAAAAAATTCTCTGAAGTCTGACTACATAACATTTTAGACCCCTGGTCTACACCCAGCCTAGTAACCACAACCAAAGCCTTATGGAGACATGAGGACACTTATGAGAAAGAAAATGCCAAGTCAGGTAGGAAGAGCTGAACTCAGCTGTTCACAGGGGAAAGCATCCCCACTTCCCAAGTAAATTCTCCCTGGCCATGCTGCATCCTACCAACCTTATAATATCTGAGGTGGGGACTGGAGGAGTAAGAAAATAAGAGACAGGAGGCTAGTGCAGCACTGATAGGAGACAACGCTGTATCAGCTTTAAACTCCTGCCTCTTTTGGTAGAGATCTCATTACTATTGTCACAGGCTTTCCTTCCAACATTACCATCAAGGAATGATTAGGCAGGTGGAAATCTTAAATTTCCAGTTTGTTTACATTCTACATTTGACAACAGTTTCTTCATAGCCACAACTACTCCCCTGAGGAGCATTAATCAATTTCCTTTGCTGTATATGGATTTTTCACACAGCTTGCAGGCAGAAAAAATATTTTCAAATGAGATAAGGTGATTGCAAGAAAACCCACAAAAATCAGGGAGAATAACTTACATGTTTTACCTCTTCTTTTTTGCCTACTATGAGGAAAGAAACTGCCCACAACACATTGCTATACACCAATCTGCTTCTATGCCAGCACTTTTAAAAAATAAGAAAGTAGTAAGATGGGCCAAGAATAATAAAAGTAAATAAGTCTCTTAAAGGCTTTTTTTTCCATCAAGGACACTCAGAAAAGACTTGACTAAATAGCTTTCTTGCCTGTGTGTACAATACAAGTAACTCAGCAGAATGAATGTTACCAAAACAGGCTTCACGCCATGTTAGCACTTAACCCACTAATATATGTAACAGACATATAACATAACATAAAAGTAACAAACTTTTAATTAAATTCTGCTGCGATTGTGAAGCATTTCAGAACAAATAAAAGTATGTAATAGACCATCTGATACCTGCACCAAAGAAGTTTGCTACCTCTCCCCTTACAGACAAGAAAATTGAGTTCCCTTCATTTAGATTTTTGGGATAGTTTTGCTCACTTCACCATCCACCTCTTTTCTCCTCCTTTGGCAGATGGACTCAAGGTACGTGCAGGAGTTCACATTTCCTCGAGATTGAAAGTTTATTCCTTATACGTGGCAAAATGGACTATTGCAGCCACCACGTGAATATCCTCATTGGTTAGCTAGTCGCTACCCAAGCAACAGTCTGAAGACATGGTAGAGGAAGGAGTACAACTAGGTTTTAAAAGCAAGAGCAGCAGAAGAGTAGATCCCCCCCACCACCCCACCCATGAGGAAAGAAAAGGCCAGGGGAGAAGGGACATATCCAGGCAAAGCAACACTGTGATACCCTACTGGTCTTTCTGTCTTCCAGGCTCGTTGGGGTGGGCAGAGCTACAACCTGTGGAAAGGGAGGCTCTCAGTGCTCCCAGCTGCCTTGCAAGGCACAGCACAGGGACAGGGTTCCTGCTGAAGTGCTGTCTCAGCAGCTGCTTTGAGATACCCAGCTGCCCAGCCTCAGGTTCAGCAAGACAGCCTGATATTAACACAGCTGCCCATGCAAAATCCTACTATGTCTCAGCAGAGGAGATGTTGGCACGTATCTCCACAGAGCTCCTTCAGTGAGGACCGTAAAGAAGATTATGCTTTTGATGTGCAAGTGCTCATAGTCAAACTAAGCTCATCCAGTTGCTCAAAAATTCAGACCTTGGTGACTGCCCAGGACCCAGGGACCAGTCCCAAACCAGGAAAGATCAACACCCTATTATCCTTTCCCTACTGACCTTAAGCATGGAGTAAAGTTCTCGTTATTTTGGCTTTCCTGGCGTTGCTTCTTTTCAAGACATTACCGCGTAACAGCCATATCCTGCAAAGCACTGAAGTCCCCAAGGTACCCTTAACTTTGTACTCATGGCTTGTCTCAGATCTCCTCAAGCCATACTGCACTCCAGAATAGTTTTGTCTTCTATGTTAGCAGCCTAATAACAGTCTAATTAGTTGAATTAAGCCAAAGAGAGCAAGCAGCTCTATTAATAAACATCATTTTAAAACAGAACTTTGCATAACACTGGCATCTTAATAAAACTTCTACATAATTGAAGAACAAATAGCTACATTACACTCAAATGACCAGGTTTGAAAAATGAGCCGTTCAGCAGCACACTGGCAAAACTACCTCAGATCTTTATTATTAGTAAAAAGTGAAATTTAGTTTTTTAAAATACCGGTGATTATTACAAAGTATCTATGCTGAAAAATAAAAATAGCTTCTTGCAAATAATTATGCTCACAAGATCAAAACACTACCATAAACATCACTTGAAGATTTTGCTTTATGTATGCACTAGTCTCTGTATACACTAGCCTCTCTTAGTTCTGCCCACCTTTAAAACTCTTTCAACACACAAACACAAGCCATCTGTACATCAGCAAAGCAGCATGGCCCAGCTCAAATAGGTTTGCGGAGCAAAACAGTTGGCGTTGAGGCCTTGGCCCCCCAACACCACATACGCACATCAAGGGCTTTGCTGGGACTACCTCTAAACCCAGACCCAGGCTGGACACTCAATAGGGAGCGGAGCATCCTCACACTCCCCTGCCTTCATTAGAGCTTGGCCGTGCTCCCCCAGACCACTCTGCAGCAAGACCCAAGGCTCAGTAACGGGCAGCAATCCTGGGGCTCCATTCAAGACCACGCTCCCTCTGAGCTGAAATGCTACCATAAATGCACCCAGAGGAAGCTGTTAATTGTTTCTTGGTAGAGCAACAAAAGTAAGCACAACATTTATCTATGTGAAGAAATATTGACCGGTTGTGGAGGTTTTTTTTAACAAAATTATTTGGGCTTTGAGAAGGGGAAAAAGTGAATGCATCCTCCTTCTTTTTTTAATCCAATTGCTTAAATTTGTAAAAAGGTGTTAGTGCTACAAAGATGTATTGTCTCCACATTAGTTAGCTTTGCTATAGATTCTCAAAATTCTTTAAGAACTTCACAATACCTCTATTTCACCTAAACAAATATATGCTTATGGAAATACACTACCCTTGGTGTATGCTGAGTGAATAGTGACAAGGTACTGTATATAAGTCTTATTTTTGCTCCCAAACCATTAAAAAGAAACAACTCTATCCTTAAGGGGAAAGACAGCTCCATTTACAGGGTGACATTCTCTGTTGTGAACAAAGAACTGGGCTGTGCCTACATATCATCCTGATTCTCAACACACTGCTACCAGAACCACCCAGCTGATCTCAGCGATGCTACCTTTAAGGGCCTACGTTCATGCGACCCAGTAAACCAAAGCTTGTTGGTGACAGAACCATGGTTCCCAGGAAAGGTCTGGAAGACCAAGACAATTTTACAAGCTCGGCAGCACGTTCTCTTTGCATTTTTTACACTGAAAATTTTCTCAGTTTGCTGCCTATAGAATAGGAATCGAATAGCGAAGTCGCATGTGCATGTGAGCAAAGTTACTACACTGCTCACCCCTAAAACTTCAGTAGAAAACAGAATTTTTCAGAGACAATAGGATTGAATGGAGCCACAAATACTCTCCTAATGCTGAGGTGATGGAGGGGCTTTCTGCAGTTGGGTTTAGATACTTTTTATTTCATATTCTTTTCATCGTGTAAAAGCTTTATAATGTTAATGCAAGCACATTACTCATGAAAGTGAGAATCCAAGGCTATCAGCCTGACCTACACAGGCTGTGAGCAAACTGAAACAGAAAACAAACGGATGCTGACTTTCTTGAGGCTGTCATCAAGATTTTTTCAGCAGATTAGACTGCTGTTAGGTAAATGCTGACTAAATAGAGTTGAGGAAATGTTTTTTAGCTTTCTTTGAACTGTATGTTCAGAAGTCATGCACATTGAAGGCCAAGTCGATGAAACCATCTATTGCTGATTTTATTCATTAGCAAGAGCTTGCCTTTTTTCAGTTGCTTATACATTTGCCAGCTTTCAACTCTTGAGCTGAAATTTTCCATATCAGGTGCCTGCCTTTAAAGAAGAAAAAAAAAATTAAAGGTATCAAAATAATTCAGCAGTTCCAAGAGCAAAGCTAGGAAAAAAATAAATTGCCTTGCCAACATTTGAAGAGAGGTCAGGAGAATGTTTAAAAGACATAATTGCATACAAGGACCTACGCTTTGAGTGCCTGACTTTGTGACCTTACCCGAAGTGCATTTGAAAGAGCTTATTGTGTGTAACATACTATTAAATGTGGAGTCATGTATCAGTTAAGCTCACCTCAACTTGTAGTTTAAATGTGAAAAGTACACACTGCTATTCTTGCAAGTTGTCTTTTCCCATAGAAGGGGGGAGGGGGGCAATCACTTGCAGAAAGCTTGTAAGAATCAGGCCCTGAAGCATTTGTCTTTTCTTTCTGGAATCTGTTTCTATTGAAAAAAAAAAATATTACACATATAGTCAAGAGCTAAAGAACTCCCTAGTTACTCATGTTACACAGCTGATACCTACCTAAGACCAGAAAATGCAAAGCAGAGAGTCCATCTCTGATGCCCGCCCTTCCCTGCAGCCTTCCAAGATCATCAACATGAAATGATATCTTGCCAGCCACGAACAGCACCGCAAGGGACAAGGAAGTGAAGAATCAGGTCTCCTAATCTCTGTGCTGTAGCAAACCCAGCAGAAGCTGAGTGTGTCAAGAAACAGAATGAGTAACCAATAAGTGGGTGTTTCAATATGTTCATTTTCCTCCACTATTTCCATTTCAAGTGTCAGCTTCCCAAAATGTATTTAATTTGTACTATAAATTTTGATTCCAAAACTCTTGCCATGCTGTTCAACAAAACAGTCTGCACATACACATGTAAAAGGAAATATTGCACAAAACCCTGATGACAGCAAGGGCCCTTGTCTGAAATCTGTTGCAGCTACATTTGCTTCCAGATCTGAAATAAAATGGTAAAAGTTTTTTTTGGCTGGATGGATCTAATGACAAATGAGAAGCAATCCCCTTACCATTTTTCCTTCACTTTGCAGTCTGCACCAAGCTTTCATCCAGTAACAGCGGCAGACTGCTGACAGTGTTATCAAAGAGGTTTCTGTGGGCTCTTAATCACTGTTGTAGCCTCTATTATAATAATATCCTTCCAACTCCTCATTAAAGCCTAGTGTTATGTTGGAATAACCACATTCCACCACACCTGTCATTTAATCTTTGGTATCTCCTGTAAACGCAATAGAATTAATGAAAATGTTTTTCTGAAGATAGCCTTCATTGTAACATGCAGAACTCATCAAGAAGGGCTCCTTGTAAAAGCCAGATGAAGATCACCTCCCATAGCCCCAAAAGGAACAAGAGCATCTGTAACAGCTCGCTCTCCTCCATCCTCTGCCACAGCAGGGTCTCACCAGCCCCACTGCTGGCTACATTAGCAATATTCACCAACTAATTTAATCAAAGAAAAAGGGGACAAGTGTGGGAAAGCGTCTGCACCCAGGTGAGCAGAGGAAAAGCTAAGAGGAGGGCAGAACATGGCCATACCATACCCAGTAAAAGACCACAGCAAGAGACTTCGCCAAACAGTGCCCCCGCACACATCATGCCTACCTCAGCAACTTTCCCACAAGGCCAGACAGTGCTGCAGTCAGTCCCCTCTGCAACCAAGGCTGTCTGCTGCAATCCTGTCTTACAGCTGCAAACCATAAATATCTGCCTACAGGAATAGATGCATACCCACTGCAGCAGTATCTCTGTAAAAATCCAACACATTAGGCATTTTCTTCAGCCAAAGCTTCAAGAGGTTCAGGCTGGCATAGCAGTCACTGAACTCATCTTTTCATCTAATAGTTGACAAAGACACAGTCTCCTAACGCTTCAGGATGAAGCACTGAGCAGATTGTCCATGGCTGGGTACCACCTGTACTGACTGACCCAGCAGGAGAGCAAAGCGCCCTCAGAGGCTGTAACTTTGAACTGGTTGCTATGTTCATGATAGCGAAAAGCATCTCTAAAAATCAGACAAGGGAAATGAAGCCTTTCCAACAGGAGATTAATAACACTAAACAAAGGAGCCATGACTCCTGTAATTAGTACCATAAAAAGCAGGTTCTCGTACATAAGAATCATAAATAACAGCAAAGCAACAGTTAGTGAAAAGTAGGAAAACTTACTGATCCAAGCTCAGAACACACGCCTACAGCGATAACAAAAGGGAAAAACACCCCTAATGCTATATTACACACCCATCAAAAACCATTACTCTAGTGGAGTGGGAGATCGGAATTTTGCAAGCTTGTCACAGAGCAGGATTTACTGTGTCAGCTCTAATTTTAATTGTCACTTTGCTCTGGAAATGTGATAAAAGTGACAAATATTAAATAATTGATTGTAGACTTAAAGCTATTATAATTGCAAAACCTGTTAAACTCCTTGTATTTATGTTGTTAAAAGCATATAGTCTTTGCACCCATCCAAATACTGCTGAAGTGAATTATTTGAAAATGTGCATGGATGGAGCAGGCAGGCAAAGCCTGGAATTATTACTTATTATCAATACTATAGTCACTCCTCCAGGTCTTGTTCCAGATCAAGTGTGTACTGTGGCAGAAACTGTGCAGGCAGAAGACCCCCCTGCATTAGGAGAGCTGCAGGCTCACCTCCTGAGTTGGAAAGTCCAGCAAAAAGAGCAGGGAGGTAACACAGAAACTGCATGAGCAAATCCTGAGATTTTTCTCACATTCAGATGTGGCTCTTTTTAAGCAGCCTTCAGTTCCACTGACTTTTCTCTTTTGCAGCATTACAGACTGAGCTGTTACTGGAGGGTAACAGAAAGTAAAACCACCATTTTTCTCACTGGGGTACAACACAGCATGTTCTCCTCCCAGCCCATCAAGAGACAAGGATGATTTGCTTCCCCGCTGATAAGGCTGGAGCACAGTCTGAGGAACAGAACTATTCAAATTAACTAGGTGTTCCATAATTAAGAGTTTTGTGGGCATCCCTCCTTAGCTTTGCAACATACATAAAACCTCGAGCTCTCTTGAGAACTACTGGCAGTTTCTAGGAGGTCTTCCCTGGCAGCACTACAGTAAGTTTTCTACTGAACCATGAGTCTTATATATGAACCAGTTTACTTTTACTATGCCCACAAACAGAAAGAAATCTACAAATCCTGTTTGTCAGCAGCTGCTGCTAAACTCCAGTCAACAATCATCCCATTACTATACTTTAATCATTAATATTGATGTAAATTATTTTCTCTAAGTATTTGCAACATCCATATCAGCAGTGCATCTGCTATGGTGGTTTGCCATTCAGGTTTCAACATGTATGCTAGTCAGTAACCTCAGCAGTATTGCAGGTCATTTATCAGCTCAAGCATGCACCCAGGTACAACTTCTGTATGTGATGAACCCCCTGATTTGAGACTGAAAAAAATACTGCTTTGTGAAAGCATTGCCATCTGCCCAGTACTCCATTTTCTGATGAGCTGCAAAACTGCTCCTCTTGCTTGGAAAACACCTTTTTATCCTGCTTATAAGAAAATTGGACAAAGACATGTGATGGCATTTGGTATTCAGGTGAGCCAAATAGTTCAGTCCTCAAATAGATTTTGCTTTAATTCAAATTCTAACCTGCTGCTTATGCCACTTCTTCACAAAATCAAGTTATAGCCCACAAAGCCACAAAAATTACACTCCTTTACCAAGACTGACCTTGAATTTTTCAAATGCTAAGTTGTGAGCTTAAAAGCTGTCTGCAGGGTCCAGAGTGTGCAGTGAAACAGATTAAGAAACTTTTCTTTTTTTTTCAAAAGAGCAAAATAACTTTTCATAAGCCTGAATTTCCTTACCAAGCATATTCCACACTTAAGACCAATAACACTCAGCGGAAAACAGCTGAGACTGAAGCAATCCTTCCATTTATTTTTATTTGTAAACAAAAAGTTACTTCTCTCAGTGTCTCTTGCCTGTTGCAAAGCCTCATTAAAAGTTTAACACACCCTCCTACAAAGGTCGCGCCCCAAATGACACTGAACATCTTTTGCTTGTCTTCTCATTCAGTGGAAGAGTGAGAGGCCCAAGTACGCCTCAGAAGCTGGGCCAAAGGTACGTATGCAGTCCGTGTATCCAGAGTACCAGTAATAATTTCTGTAGTGCTGATGAAGTCTGTACTCTTCACACGCATTCATTTAGTCTCATACTGAGCCATTTGACTTCAGATGTGTGAAGAATCATAAACATGATCTGCTACACGTGGGTTCACAATGCAGAGGCTCCAAAGTCCCGACTCAAGTGATGTCAAAGACACTTTTAGATCATACAACATTTCACATTTCGATTTTCTTTTAAATCACTTGTTTGTGTTGATATCAGAAAAGGGCTAAACAAATGCAGCTGCTTGTTTTTATATCTAAATACATCGGTTTTAAATGAATGTTTGTGTAAGGCAGATCAATCTTGCACCCTTTCTATCTCAAATAACCATCACACATACAGAACAGCTTCACTGCTGAATGTGTGCTATATGTAGCTAAATTCACACAAAGTGTTGTGATTTTTATCCTGAGAGTACTAACTCACTCAAATCAGTTTTGACTGTAGCATATAATGTACTTTTTACACCTAGAAAAACATGCTTCTTGCCAAATAAGTGCAAAATCAAGATTACAAATTGCATGAAAGCATGTCTATTTTTATTCTTTACATGGCATTTTCTGGATATATTTGTCTGTCACTTTTTTGATCAATCAAGAAAATTGCCAACTCAGAAAATGAATTTCACAAAGATAGGTCTAAATAGAATCACAGAATCATTTAGATTGGAAAACACCTTTAAGATCATCCAGTCCAACCGTAATAATACGTTAGGATTACAACACAGATTTTTATGCTTTGTTATAAAATTAGCGTTCCCTCTATGACAAAGAGGTGACACATTATTTTACAAAGGTGACATATCTAAAAAGAAGATCTTCGCACGCATTAACAGAAGATGCAGCACACAAGGATAAGATCTGTATTCAAACAACGTTGAGCGTGGAGACTCTGCATCAGAGATATACCTGCTTTTTCAAACATTCACCAGGGCACAGAGAAGACTCTTCTTTTAACATGAACCATCATGACACTAGAGCCACAGGCTTACCAAATGTTTCTAATCCAATGTTAGAATTGATCAGTAAAACTGCCCAAAGACAGTTGAGATGTAAGCAACCTAAAGATGACATTAAGTGTCCATGTGGGCAAACTGTTTCAATGCCCTGTCTCATTCTTATTTTAAAAACCGCCTCCATTAATATCTATGAAGCCCCATCTACAAGTTTGCAGCAGTGGATAAAGGAAGGCAGTATCTGGTTCAGTCTACTTTTGCAGTGATTTACATCACAAATTCAGTGGGAGGTTTGTCTGGTTGACACTGAGGGCAAAGAACAGACCCACACGTACAAAAGTGATGCTTTAAAAGTCCATTGCCATGATTAGAATGAATAATCCAGGAGATAAGCCTCTCATTTCTCAAAGTACTCTAGTCCATATTGTATCACTCTGTAGCTGAACGTATTAAGCTCCTGTTTACATTGCATGAATTGCTTGGGTAGGAATAAAAAAAAAAAATTATGAGCTGTTTTTGTATTTACAGACTAACACCTCTGTGTCTCAATGACAATGTTTTCTTCTTCACATATCCCTGAAGCACAGCTGTGAAATTCTGGATCTATGTGGTACCAACATTTTTCAGCAGAGAAGTATCGTTTGGGAGAATCGTAACACCTTCTTGTTATAACACAGTTGCATCCCCAAAAAGGTTTATCTCGTCCAAATTTATCCTTTAAACTGACTTTCACAGAAACTTATATAATAGCAACACAATTTAATACCCCGGGCTTAGCTTTCTTTCCAAGGCTAGACACTGCTACTATAGAAGGGCCTGTGATCGTCTGCCAATGCAGTGAGGTCTTTGCTACCTTATACTATTTTTTTTCCCCACACATTTTTAAAACCATTAGGATTATTATTGAGAGAGTGATAAGGAGAATAAAAGTCAATCAAAAACATATTACAAGGAGTGGATCCAGCAGCTTCTTCCACAGCTTGTTATCCTGAGGTTGCTTCAGCACAGCAGCAGTTATCCTTCACTGATGCCAGAAAAACTCATCCTTTAAACCCAATCTCTAATTCACCTTGATCAAAATACATAACCATTTTGTTAAAGCACTCTCATAAGGCCAAACTAATCATTTAAACATCTTTCTTGGATTAACAGCCCAAACCCAAGGTTTTGCTAAATGACAGTATTTTGATACAAACAACATCCATGAAAAGCCTGAAGGATTTCATTTGTAACCAAGCCTGCAGTTCTCTACTTCCTACTTTCACAGCAAAATTGACAAAACGAAGACAGGAAGAGGAAATAATAATCCATCCATCAGCTCTGAGACCTCTCTAGACCTTGGAATAATCACCGCGAGAGTATTTAAAGGAAAGTCCCACCCAGCACAAGAAAAGCTGACCTCTTCAACCCATCTAAAAACAGAGCCAAAGAAAAGGAAGCTATCCATTTCCACTGATATTTACAAGATCAACTGAGAAATAAACATTTTCTTTGTGTTCTCAGTTAATTGGATTTTTAAGATGTTTTAATATGAAATAATAAGCTAAAATACATCTTACCCAAATTGTTACTGTGTAAGAGAACTATTAATTGCATCTGAACTTAATTTGACCCAATGGTTTCTATTGGCCAGGAAAGGCATTACCTATAAGCTAACCCCAGGGAGCGTGTTTTTTCTAAACCATCACTCTTTGTTAAATTAATGGTCACCCTGGTCAGGAAAGCAGTGCATTGCTTTACAATACTGCTTTATAGTAGGAAGTACATTTGACATCCAAAATTTTGTAGCTCCCAGGGAATAAGGGAAAGCACGTTAGCATCCTCTATTTGGAATTGGAAGATTGACATAAGATGTTCTGCAGTAACCTGTTACTTAACAAAGGTGCAATAAAATTATTTCAGATTCAACTATTACAAGGCTTGGTTCATCATAAAATAGCTATCATAAAACAAAGTATCTGGAGGGACAGTAAGCAAAAGGACACTTCAGTACATAAACTCTGTGGTGGGGCCAAACATAGCAACTCTGTAGTGAGAAGAAAATCAAGGCAATTGGGGTGGTCATTATAAGCCACTGAAAAATAAATTAGTGGGAGAAAGATAAGAAATTGCACTTTTGAATAAACATCCTCTGAAAATTAGAGGTGGAAGTCACTTAAGTCATTGTGCAGAACAAAAAGTTTTGAGGAATGAACACAACTGAGTGTCCTATATGCCTTGTTCCATATTCCCACAGCAACATCCTCAGCCTCCAGGTCCTTCTTTGCTTACAACTGCAAGTCCCTACCCCTGAGACCCTGAAGTTGCTCCTTGAATACCCTCAACTCCCCACTACATCGCCTCACGCTCAGCGGGGCCGACCATCCCACCCCGCAGGAGGGAGAGCAGACACACAGCTCCCTTGACGGCCTCCCCACCCAAGTGCGGAGCTGCAGGGACTCTGCCAGAAGTTATGAACTCTGCAGCATCTGCCTCCCTGCCAGCATCGGCAGCGAGTTCAAAAGGACAGTCACAGACAGCGTTAGCAACTGGACCTTGGCAAGAAAATCCTGCTTAGAATACTATGCAATATGAGTCTTGCACAGCTTTTCCTTATGTGATCCAAGTATGGTAATTAGAAATGAGAAAACACAGTTGCCAAAATTAAAGCCTCCAAAAAATATGTCCCCTTGATTACCTGAATTGTTCTAATGCCTACTTAAAAAAAAAAAAAAAAACAACACCCAACAACACACAAGAACATCTCCCCCCCCAAAAAAAAAAAAACCCAAACCAAAAAACCCCCCAAAAAACCCAACACCAAAACCCAAACCAATCAGTAACTAGAAAGTGCAGATACGACCTGAGAATGTCTTTGCCTTAAATAACATGCTGGTGGCAAAAATTAGTAATAGGAAGTTAGTTACGAATCATCTTCATAAGTGCCACAGTTATGGCTCTGTCACTCAAATTAAAGTAGCAGTGAAAACTTTTTTTATATGCTCTAAGCTCATACCTACACTATTTGCTTCTTCAAAGGAAAAAAGAACTGAGAAATCTACTGGTATTTTTACTAGTTATATGTCATTACTGGAATAGACTTGGGAGGGTGTTTTTGGGAGGGGGTTGTTTTAACTGATATTTCTTCACCTTTTAAAAAATAAATTAAAGCTTTTGCATGCAAAAATGCTCAGCAGAATAAGCATCAGGAAGAAATTAAACCAGGCTCAAATGCGGAATTTTCAATTCTCACTACTAGTCACACTAAACTATAACCTCCAGGCCTGGGTTTTGATCTATGTAGAAAAAAAGAACACGTGTTGTAAATGCACATAGGCTTAAATATCTCTCCGTGCTGGCCTACTGTGTATGTACAGAGGATGACTTGCTACTGAAGGCCACCTATACCTGAAATAAACCTGCAAAGCAAGGTGATGAATACAGAGAATTAGGCTGTCATGATAAAAACATTTCAGCGCTTGGTTCTACAGGCCCTGGTCGACACTTCTGTCAAGCTCTGCTCCAAACAAGTCCAGAGATGAGAAAATAAAATAAGAGCAATACATTGTGTGTGACGCTTCACTCCTCCTTTTGTACGTCTCGGCGGCTTCAGGCAGAGTAGCCAGACTGCGTAGTTCTCCCATATATGCTGTGGCAAGTGGCAATACAAGGGAGAACACAGTACTGAATCCCTCCTCTCTCCAGGACACCCAGGCAGAACCTGGCTCACAGCAATGTTCAACCACAAGCCTGCAATTAGTTACATGTATGCTTAACTTGCCATTATTAAAGGTCTTGGTGACACACAGCAGAAAAACAATGGGCTCGTAAGATCACAGCATTAATGGGTCTGAAGAAAACTTGCAACTGAGAAAGAATACGATTTATAGTTATTTCTTTCATCAAGCAGTTCATGCTAGGGAAGTGTCACTTCAACACCCAAACACCATTGAAACCTGGGCTATACTAGTTCAAAGTCCTCACAGTGCTTTTCATACACCTTGTAATTACACCTTTTAATGTGATTATTTTTCAATGAGATTTTATTTAGGTGTGATAACCCATTAAAATTAAGGTTTTTCAGTACACCAGACCATCTCATAGATGAAAGAATATTTGAGGAATAAAACAGGTTACCAATTCAGAATCTGTGTATTCTGGCAATATATAAATTTATATCCCATACATAGTACACAAGATCCAGAATAACAGCTGCTTGGTATCCAACACCAAGCATATTTCTCTTGGTGGTCTCTCTTAAGGGAGAAGAGGGTTTCACCACCCTGAAAGTCTCAAGAGTTTTAAGAAAGTAATCCATCTTTTCTATAGAAACATGCACGTGAAAATATTTGCAAAAGCAGCAGGAATAGCCGTTTCATAGACAGCAGATTTCTGTTCCCATGGTTGTAACCATATAAAACAATATATATTTGAAAAATAAAACAGAGCTACACAGATTTTAAGTAGAATAATAACTTGCTGACTTTTGGTAACAGTAGCCTCTAAGGAATGTTATTTTTGCTTGGCTGCAGAAGTGATCATTCTGAAATCCCTTTCAATTTGTATCCAAAGTAAACCTCTTAGGAAAGTTTATTTCCCCTCCTAAAAACTGCAGGTTGAGATTTTTTTTTTTTATGACTTGCCAAACACATTATTTAAACAACTTATTACATTGTTCAATCACTGCAGCTCTTGCCATTGTTTTCTATAAAAGTGATTAGCATAATACTACCTGTATTATTACCTGTAATACTAACTGTATCCTTCAGTTATTTTTCTCATCCATTTAAGTAGGGATAATTTAAATATGAAAATATTTTCAGCCTACTATTTTTCTTTATAGTCAGAAATTATAATTCATAGGACCCATAAAATATAATACAAGTTGGAGGCTTCTTTCCAAAACAATGAGAGTATTAACAGTACTGGAAAATTCCAGAGTGAATGTAGGAAGACAACTAAATTCATCTTTGATTCAACTTTACAAGGTAGAGCAGGAAAGAACAAAATGATGGGCAGTTCTGATTCCCTACACTGCAGCAGAAGGTCTCAATTTCATGAACTGGCAATCAAGAGTGTGTCTGTGAAATGTCTTTTCCTCTCAGTTCCATGCTTTCCTTGGGTGGTTTTCAGCACATCCGCAGATGCCCTCTTCCTCACAGAGAGAGGGATTTTACATTGGCATCATAATCCTTTCATTTAAAAAAAAAAAAAAGTTGAAGGGGGTGGGGGATTTCCTTTAAAAGCAACAAACTGAGTAGTTAAAACTTGAGAAACAGAATTAAAACCATGGGACAGGAAGAAGATTGGTCCTCTGAGTGAAGGATTACCGAAAAGCCAAGAAATTAAGTTTCTAGCAAGGCCTCTGTCAAGAGTTATTTATGACCTGCCTGGATTGTCACACTGCCGAACTGTATATAGCAGATCCAGGAGAGGAGGGGAAGTCCAAAGGGAAGGTATCCAACACAGCAAGAACATAAAGATTCTAGCAGAGCCAACCAAATCCCAAGGTGAAATTGCTTCAGCCTCTCCAAATAAAAAAAAAAAAAAAGAACAAAAAAAACCCCACAACACACCTATTTCCAGTAACTGACTTCAGTAAAATGGTAGAGAACAATGAAGCTGAGAAAGTGTCATTATTCCACTGCAAAAGGAAAATTCTGGGGCTAAAGGGATTTCATCAGTCTGGAAAAATAAGAAACCTAAATAGCTTCAGGACACAGTCCCACAAAACATGAATGCTGAATACTAACCAGGATCAGCATCCAAGACTCTTCAGCTTTTCATGTTAGTTGGGAGAGTAATGTATATATAGTCTCCATCCATATATGCAAAAAAAAGAACCATTTTCCGAAAGATAACAAGATACAAATATACTAAGCTTTAAAACCAGCTGTTGCTATAAAAGTAACTAACAACTGGTCATACAAGCAAAATTTGTCATATTTACGACAAAGGTGTCAACATCAATTTCAGTAAAAGCTATTCTGAAGGAAGCAATTCTTCCCTCCCACCCCAGTCATGCAGGTTGGACAGCCGTGGCCAGCAGGGAGACTGGCTGTCCAGGCTGGGGCTGCAGCCAAACAGCCCAGCACAAGAGACATTGCAGCCTCTTTAACCTCACTGTTAGCAAGCACAGGAGAGAAGAAAAAAGTAATTTCATTTCTGTTCTAATACAGTGGTTTAAAAGTCTCATCCTTCTGGAGAGTGACGCTCCTTCATCACAAAGACTCCTTTCTCATTCAATAAAATAATCTCTTTGCTGTCTTTTCTGTGCCTTCTCATTTCTTTCTCCAACCTTCTATTTTTAATTAGTGTTGTAACCATACTGCTTTTTGGGAAGAAGCTTACTTGGAAAAAAAAAAAAATCCCTGAACTTTTATTGTGCTGCATAGTGTCCTTGTAAGCGTTAAAATTAGTGTCTGCCTGTTTTTCTCTTACCATCAATCTTAAAGTTAAATGCACACAAAGCATTTTATCTTCTTTGTGCAATACCTTGTATTCCTCCCCCAAAAGACAAAGCATGGGGTTTTAATCTCTGAAATTATGGTTGCACACTTGAAGTAAAGACTTACCACTATGTTATTATGGCAACAAAAATAATATAGCTTTAAACAGTACTATGGGGGTAAAAGAAAGAAACACAGTAACTCCTACATGATCCAAAGTTAGTTTTCATGCAGAAACTGTCATTCCGTATTCTGAAGTCTTAGGACACTGGTAGAGCTACAGAAAGAGTAATCACAGCTCCGTACTTTTGTCAAATATAACACAAGTTTTAAAAAGCACAATAAAAAAACACCACTAATACTCAACAAGTCTGTTGACAACATGACATTGTCGCTCTTACTAGTCCAGTGTTAGAACCACCGTGAATCGCTCCCACAACTTTTGACAAACCCTGATATTGTAACGGTGATGCAAGGTGATCTCAGGCAGAGCCCAAAAGCACTGAAAGAACTAGTTCAATACTTCACTTTGAACTACTTGGGGACAGCACAGAAATAAGACTTACCAGCTAAATGCATGAAGTCAAAACGTATGTTACTAAGAGTTGAACCTGCACAAGCCAGGAATCACAATGACAGTAAACTAGAAGCATTGTTTTTTCTGACAGTCATCAAATGGGATTTAATCTGGACTTCCATGTGTTGTTTTTACATCTTTAGTCAATTAGTCTTCCATTTCCCAAGAATTTCCCAGTGTAGGCAAGGCCACAGATCAAAATCAAGGGACAGATTCCAAGCTGGGAGTAACAAGGTTAGGGCAGATAGCAAGCAAAACAAACAAACAAAAAAATCTGGCTGTCCAAGTCAAAATTAACAGGTTCATCAACACTGCTGTGGCTTGTCCAGCCATTTGGAAAACGGTAAGCACATTCCCAATAGTTTCAAAGCAGCATAGATTTAATTCCAGCATACAGGGCAAAAAACATTACTACGTGGACAAAAGGTTGAAGATGTATGTTTTCTAACTTGACAGTGTAATTAATGACCTTCACCATTAACTGATGACCATTTGCTTTTGAAGAAAATAAAATGTTCTATTTTTAAGTGGCAAGATAAGATTGAAAAAATAGGAAAGAGCAGAAGTCTTCGGCCATAAAATGAGGTAAAGCAGCTATTTAAAAATGGCTGGCAGACTCTGGCAAAGGTTAGAAATACTTAGTCAAGGCCTCATTAAGGCACACTGCAAGCTTTCTCCACTCCTCCCCTGCTCTACACATCCAGCCTATTCCTGGCAGACACATTCAATGACACCAGCCTCCTCTGTTGCCAACTTTTAACACCAGACATTGGCTTCACAGAATGGACAAAGTACGGCTAAACAGGATGAAGCTTTCATACGCCAATTACCCTTGCTTACAGAAAAAAGTTACAGGAGAAACGCTATTGAAAAATTGGAACTGGATTCATGATGTGTTTTCCCCCTTCCCTGTGACCCAGTCCAAGGAAAGAATTTTGTAGGTCCATCACAACCTTTGTAGTCTGTATTAATAGATACGCCAATATCATCCTGTATCTCCCTGTCTTTTGGTTCCAAGCATACACTACAGTAATTAATACAAGCAGCATCTTCGCCAGCAGGTATTTACATAGGATTACGTGGGAAATGTCTCTGCAAGTCACCCTCCTCAAGCTCTTCTTCCTCTTCTGGCCAAATAGTCTTTCCCCTACAAGCACGCTATTGCATAATGCACAACATACTTGAAAGTGAGCAGGAGAAGGGAATTATGTCCTAGGCTGTTCTTCTCCAACTCTTTGAATGCTTCTGGTACAAAAAATTTGGCAGTTAAAACTTTTCTTCTTGCTTTTCACACCTCCCAGAAAAAAGTACAGTGTGGTCCTCAAGGAAGAAGGCACTCAGATCTGTAAAACCAAATACGAATCCATTATCATAACGAGTCAATTAATTAAGCAGCTAGGCATGGCTGGAAGTGACCTGCTGGGAGAGATGGTGGTAAACTTTTCATGTAGTATACAAACTATGAAGAAAGAAAATCTAGAGCAGTCAACAGCAGAGGAAGCATTAATCATTATTACTACTGGAAACACCATGAAGCTTATCTTAAAAGTTAAAACAACCACTTGAGAAGAGCAGCAATTCTCCCTAGTGCATTGCCTGGATTATTTTACTGCTATTGATCACTAAATCATCACAGAAAGAGAGAAATGTTGGCATCCTTTGATTCTTTGTGGCTGCTGTGGTTTAACCCCAGTCAGCAATTAAGTACCACACAGCTGCTTGCTCCTTGCCCATATAGGATAGAGGAGAGAATTGGGGAAAGAACTAAAACCCATGGGTTGAGATAAAGGCAGTTTAATAGGACAGAGGAAGAGAAAATAACAATAATAATGATCATAGAATACACAATGCAATTGCTCACCCCCCGCTGACCGATGCCCAGCCCGTCCCCGAGCAGCGATCGCTGCCTGCCGGCCAACTCCCCCAGTTTCTATACTGAGCGTGATGCCATATGGTATGGAACAGCCCTGTGGCCAGTTTGGGTCAGCTGTCCTGGCTGTGCCCCCTCCCAGCTTCTGGTGCACCTGGCAGAGCATGGGAAGCTGAAAAGTCCCTGACTTAGTATTAGCACCACTTCGCAACAACTAAACAGCGTGTTAGCAACATTATTCTCATACTAAATCCAAAATGCAGCACTAGGCCAGCTACTAGGAAGAAAATTAACTCTATGCCAGCCGAAACCAGGACAGTGGCTCATCTGGCATCATTGGAAGCTCATTTAACAGCTCTGTAATGTGTCCAGCCATCTCAATTCCTTCCAGAAGGTTGCCCAATACCCTCCCTGATGTCTGGGGTCTTAAATGCTCATGAAGTTTGCTTCTCCAGCCTTTTCTAGAAAGGATTTAAAATTTTAATTGCAGTGGAACTGCCACTACCAATACAGCTGAGTGTGACAGGTACCCCTAATACTTTCTTGAGGTAATAAAATCTTTTACACAGCAACAAAAGTGTGCATTGTACATTCAGTGGCAAAACACTAAAAAAAACAAACAAAACCTAAAAGAAACAAACAAACAAAAAAACCCCACAGTATTTTCAAAAACATGGGAGGAGGAAATCTGCAAGTTTTGCAACACAGCAAAATCTGATATACAGATCAACAAGTAGTCAAGACCCCCAACTGAGAAGTAACTGGTGATCTCAAGTTATACAAACACACGGCATGTTTACAGCTTTTCTACAATATTATTCTCTTTCATATCATTTACCTCCATATTTGGATGCATCCATTAATTATTTTATTGGAGCATAATAAACCCAAAGCGGTAACGCGATGTTATACCCAAACACTGCCCATGGATTCAGATATCAACATGTAACTGGAAATAATACTAAGTTCCTGAAGAGAAAATGCATTATGAACAGCCACTAAAAATACACATAGACCTAACAACCAACAAAAAAAACCCAACACCAAACCAAAACACCAAAACCCAACAGATTCATGTACTGGTTTATTAATTCAACAGTATAGTTGACATTTTATATACACAGTCAGGAAGATTAAAGAACAACTTACACTGTCCAAACTGCAAGTATCTGGTATCCTTCCACAGGGAGCATTCATTGGTCCTATCCTGAAAGATGCCATTCATTTACAACTGCCAAGATTCAGCACTCTTGAAGATAACATTCATTTCTGATACTAAGAGCGTTGCCAAAGGCTCCTGAATAGTCTTTTCTACCTAAATACAGCATGGATCAAATCCTACGTCGATACAACAGGCCTAGAGAAGAAAAAAAAGAAGTCTCAAGCCTGCACCTCTGTGCAAGCAATTCTGTTGGCATGAGCAAGTGCTCTGTATTGCAGTTTGTCACAGCAGCAAAAAATAGTTGCACCTCCTCTTCCTCAGAGCGCAACACAAACAGCAGCTTTTAGCAGAAACTGTCAGCTCAGGCTGAAGGCAAGCACACCAGTTTTCCAGCAAACCCGCTGCCCTATGGATGCGATATTTGCTCTTTTATATTCTCTGGTCATTCTGACACTTTTTTCCATCTCCATCTTCCAAGAAAAGGGTCATTGGTCTTTGTCCACACAGAAACTTATTAAGAACTAATGCAAATCACTATATAGAAAACCTAGTACCAGCTTCAGTTTTAGCTAACTCCTGATGACTGGTCAGTTTAAAAAAAAAAAAAAAAAAAAAAAAAAAAAAAAAAAAAACTTTTTTATAAATAT